>JACEII010000022.1:3524939-3564417 GCA_014332785.1 Antheraea mylitta | reverse complement strand
TACCACCAACAGTACATTAGGTGAAATGATAACCTGCAGGAGGATTTGCTGTATATAGTAACATCGTTGAAACAGTCAGAAAATATTGAGATTTAGGCTCAGCGTAAAGCCACTGAATATCATAGCAGACTAGGGTCTGTCCGTGATTTCTTCTGCATAATATTATAAATGATAACACTAAACATTATCTTTGTGATATCTAACGATCGCACGCATGTAGAGACATATCTTCGATGGCACGTTTTTTCTCTTTCAAATTTGATGTCTATACTGTGTTATTCCGATGTATATAAGCTAAATTATTGCAGTTCCAAAATCCGTTCAGCAGTTTTTGCATGAAATGTATCTTGTCCATAATATTATTAGGATTTGGGTTTAATGATATTAAATAAAATATATAGTGCTATTGTTCGATAAAGTCATTGTTCTGGAATCTCGTACTGCGCAGATACGAAGGGCGACAGATCGAGACGAACCACCCCATCCAGACCAGACGTCGCGACAGAAACGGAGATGAGAGAATATTCTTTTAAATACGTTTTAAACATAACAAAGGAGTATAGTTTAAACTGGAATTGCTAACATTGCAACTATAGATTTACGGATAATAGTATGTACTGGAGAGATAATGCCCGAAATAGAGCCTTGAAATTTGTTAACAAATGGAATAAAATGGTTTCGTACAGGACTTATTGTCACGCGTTGTAGTTGTTCCTTTCTCGTGCTTATTTTATGGGATGCTTTGGGCAGAGTCCTAGAAACGGGACGGTTGAGTACCTACTTGTCCTGACACCGGTCGGTGACAATACGACCGACAGTTGCTCGTCACTAATAGACTACAAATCTACAACCTTGCGTCACCTCCAAAAGACCCCATCGACCAAACCCGTCGCTAGTCACTACCTGATCGCCGGTAGACCTTCGTGCGCGTGCAACCTAGGGACGCTCTGCGATTAGGACGTCTAGAAGTAACAGGGACTAAGACCTAAGGGCCCACCTCAACGCCCTACAAGTTTTAACCTGTAGCGATCAGAACCATCAACAACCTCGTCCTAACCAATCTCCCTCAGACCAAGAGCTATGGATGAGATGTCCTATACACGAGTAGTTAAACTATTGACAACCCTATGTTTATACCACAGGATTTTTTTTTCAGTGAGGGGCTCCGAAATATTTGTTCGATAGTATAACAATGACAAGAATAGATTGTTACTCGTTGTATTTTTTTTTATTAGTATTATAACGACACTGTGTGTAATTTTAAATAGCGTGAAAGTAAACGTTTCGATAGGCGACCCGCTCTTTACTATCGTCAATATACGGTTTAAACTTCGACACCGCAGAGGCCGAGATATTTCACAGCCGGCTGCGTTTACATAACTGTTGCGTTCTAACAAACCTGTTTGAACACAGCACAGCTTACTGAAGAATACTCGATACGCTTTTTACTAAACATGGATTAAATGATTTCGCGCCCCTAAATAATTTATTGTAAAACCTCCCTTACTGGTAAGTAGTAACGATTGATTGTCGAAAAATTGCGAATGTAAGGTTTCCTTTGACGCCATCTAAACCAAGTAAAAGCATTTAGTGTTCTTTGACCTTTGAACTCTATGACTTCGGCCATTGGTAAAATGCCTGTTTTGGATTTATATTAATCCACTGTTCATAATTGACAAGATAATTTCGAGTTACAACTGACATACATAACCGTTTTTTAACGGAGATTTCAGTTGTTAATATTATATTTGATCAATAACGATTAGAAGTAATATTACCTATTACTTTTAATTGCAAAAGCATAGAAGTCAATTTTTCTACAGAGTATGTAGAGTTCGCGGCAAACTTTTTGACCGTTCTGTATATAGGTACAAAACACACAAAGTTAGGGATAGAGTCAAATTATATTATATGTGTATAATCGATACCACTTAACATTAATAAACGCCAATTTTAGATTCCTATTATAATGTTTTAACTTCATTTTATATTAAATTCTTGATTATATTATATTCAAACGAACTTACGTCTATATTCAGAACGGCTAATACATTTGGCGCGGACTTTGCCTAAGGTGATACGTTTCATTATTTTATAATTTACTTCAATCGTTTAGGCATACGTCGATGACTATTAAATTCTATCACACTTATCGAGACCCAGTAATGACTTGCTAGTTTAGGTTATGTTGTATGTTGGGTTTGTGACGAAAATAAATGCGATTGACTAACAAATGCGGAAAAATGTGATTATTCATGAGTAATTTTTGATTGAAAAAATAAGATAATTCTGCAGATTAGCAAGGCAATGTACACGTTAATAATAACGTGATACGAAAATTTTTAGGTCTCCTCTATGGCCTAAATGTTTAATTTTTGGCTAATTCGTTTAACTCACGCGAACCGCTGCGAATAGACCACAATGTAATGAATTATATTCGTATTCAGTTACAAATTGTATGTGAAGTTGCACGAACATTACTCATGAAGTTTCCGACCTCAATTAGGGACCAGGGCTTCAATTGAATAAAGCTTATTCGGCTCAAATTAACTACAGACAACAGTAATAGGCTCGGATGAAAGAAAGATCATAATTAATTTAACTTAATAATATGAGAGATTACATTAAAAAGCTTTGTAGTTGCACAAATTTAACCCTTTTGTACTTTCGATTCTGTGACAGCGGTGAGTAAACTTTATGCACATGTTACGATTGCGCAACAAAATGGCGGCTTACATTATTGAATATTTAAAATAAGTATGAATATAAATTAATATTTCTTGGTGTCCTTTATTTGTTAATTTGCGTTAGAAATTACTTTCTAAATTAGTGCGATCACTTTACAATAGATAACGCCTGAGTCGCTTAATTTAAAAATGTCCAGTTAGTCGTTAATAAAATGACAACGACTCAACGAAGTATAAGCTCGGAAAACCCTGATGGCAAACCGCCAGCGGATCTAAAAAGCGCTGACACAATAGCCGTAATTGTAACAATGGTGATTCAAGAATTGACAATTGTGAAGGAAGCAATTATGACATGATGGCAGTTCCTTTTTTAATCGATTTAAAAAAAATGTAGTCCTGTATTTGAACTCTATGTATGAATTAGTTAATACTTAGGCAATTTAACTGCTTTGTACCTAATCGCAAGTAGAGTGCAATGGCGACAATAAAATTTACAAAATTAGTAGACTATAGTCCGAGTGATCTTTGAGTCTATTCGTACTACTTGTATTTGTTGTTAATTTTGCTATTGCGTACATTTAACTTCGCGTTTATCTGTCTCTTTCTTGGAATATTGCCTAGTTCTTTCGCTTTCCCTAATATTAACCGACTTTAAACAAAGGAGGTTCCTTCTGTAATCAACCCGTATGTATGCATATGATTTTCTCAAAACCTACTGATCCGATTGGATGGGGATTTCGTTGTTGAATGTTTTTTTTTTTTTCAGAAAACATTTTATAAAATATATTTTATTGTGCATAAGTGAAGTGAGTAGAAAATAATACCACGGAGCACGAAATTCTGAGATGCCACAAAAATTCCTTGGAAGGTTCTAACAAGGGATCCACCATCTTGTTAGAATATTGACTCACAAGACGCAATATTGAAGTGATCGCACGACGCTTGTAATATTATTGACTACGTGACCAATGGCAGTAATAATCTGAAAGATTAATTGGCAAAAATAAAGAAGGAAGGAAGGAACTAACAGCAAATGATCCACGATTGCCGAGATCGTATTTCATCTATACATTGTTTTCACCAGTTTAAAAGAAGTCAGTGAGAGAGAGTTCAAGTTTGGATTGTACTCTCATAGTGGGCAAATGTTTTACTTTAGAAAATGCAAAATATAATCAACATTCTACTCGCGTTGAGTGAATATAGTGGTAAAACTTTACAACCTCAGTCACCAATTGTTTTACTACGCCGACCTAGATTTTGTAATGGCCGAAACACGGGCCCTACTTGTAAGTGAAATAACCTGATCTAGGTCACATGCGGTTTCGTCGTGGTTCCGCTAACGCCTGTATTGATTATGAAAGCAGTATTAAACTCTATAAATATTACAGAATTTAATGTTACTTGGTGTATTATTAGGGCTTCATTTGACTATGGGAATATCTGTCATTTATTGCAATTACATTTCGACAGACTTGCATGTTACAAGTTGCGATAGTTGTTCTCAGTAAACGATATTCTTTTATGTAAATATAACTGTAAGTTCTCTATGTTGGTGTTATAGTGTTATAGATAAAAAATAATGGTTCCTTGTCTTTCATATTCTTTTATAGTCTATAATAAAGTATAGTGTCTGGTTTACATAGGTTATTTATATATGTTTAATTAGAATTAACGATTTGGTTACTACCTTACTACACATTCAAGTTTGGAATCAAGCGACCGTGTTAGATTGTGGTTAGACAATATTATTGGTATCGATTCTCTTTGTTCGGTAACATAACAAATCAAAGAGAACATATAACTTAATTGCATAATTAACAAGTGTCATTAACACTAAAATACAACGAAAGTAAATAGATCAAGAAATACGGTGTTATTATAAAAAAGTTAAATACGTATTGAATACTTGCTTTAAAAAGGTTTCGTATTAAATATACCGCGCTCGCCTGAGGCAAGTTCGCGTTATGCTTTTTCGCAAGTCTAACCTAACCTAACCAAAGCGAGACAAAAGAGCAAGATGGCGAACCTTCAGCAACCGCGGTGCATTTAATACGAAATCTTTTTAAAGCAAATATTCAATACGTATTTAACTTTTTTGTAATAACACCGGAAATGACCAGGAATGACAATAAATAGACATTAGATGTTTTTTAAACCGGAATAATGGTATTTGTACCTTTATCACTTTACACCGAAAAAGATTGTGGTTTGATATAAAACATTATTAAAATGTAATGTAATTAAAATGTAAAAATAAACTTAAATAATTATGTACACGAAAAAGACATAATAAAACACCACTAGCGTATTTGTTTGTCAAAATTTAGTTACAGTTTTTTGCAACAATTATGATACGGTGTTTGTATTAACGAACATGGCTTAACTCATCCGTAACGACTTCCAGGTGAACAAATGAATATTGTATAAGTCGGGGTTAATGACCCTTTGACAATAACGCAGGCCACCCTAGACAATAGGCAAGCGAGTATTATAATGTCAGTAATATCCTATGGCTGGGGAGTTTTTGGCGGCATTTCAGTCTGTCATGTAGTGGATTTTATATTTTATTCATAATCTTGTGTTACTTGACTCTATATTGTGTAAAGTTGGTGGGTTTTATGTAATATGGTTAATTTATTGTGCATAAGTGAAGTGAACGAAAAATAATACCACGGACCATGAATTCTGAGGTGCCTCAAATTCCCAAGAAAGTTGTAACAAGAGAACCACCATCTTGTTATAACTATACGACACTTCACTGAAATATCGATCTCCTAACTTATTGTGATAATTTAAAACTTAACCTTGACTTTATCAACTCAACATTTGGAGATATCAGAACATTTTTTAAAATGACATTAAGAATATAAAACACGTCTGACAAATTATATAGATATATTATATAAATATATTATATAGGCATAATATTATATAGATTTGGCGCTTATGCCTTTACATTAACTCGGACAAAGAAGAAAACAGACTAAAGAATACATAAGAACTATCCGTATTGACAACTTCAGAATTGTCAAAAGAAACCGACTTGAAAATTAAAATAAAAAAGATGGTAAAAATATGCGAAAAATTATATAGAAGATTTGGCGCGTATGCCTTTATATTAACTTGAATATAGAATAAAACTCACTACAGAGTATAGAAGAACCACATATATTGATAACTTCAGAATTGGCAGTATGGATTAATTCCTTCGCCTGTCCTATTGGACGAATATTATTACTACTACTGTCTATGATTTTCAAGGAGACATCATCCAAATTATTATTAATAATCTACAGGGCTTAATGTTTTTATAGGCAACTAAATATAATTAACTACATCAACAAATGTTGAATGAGTTTCGTTCTTATAACCCAAGTCTTTTTACATGAGCCGAATGCTTAAATAGATTTGAATGATAAATAAGAGGAAACAACAATATTTATATATAAATCACGTGCAGTACAATGCTATGTGTGACCATTCCGTGCTCTTATGGCCAATGTCATAAGGTAATGTATATTTCAAGGTATAACAGAAACATAATCTTAATTTATAATGGACTATATTTTGTAAGAAGGTTCTTGAAAATAAATAAAATACAAAAGAACATGTGGAAAAAGAGAAATAAATTATTTTGTCTCTTTCGGTAAAACCGATCGGTTGTGTTTTGCATCAATATTGTTGCTTTTTTTTCTTTCCAGTATGGACTCTGCCTATGTAGGCGTTTTAATACATGTTTTAATAATCTGTACTAATCAAATTTGGGATCTTAGTCAGGTTATGTTATCGCTATTATAATAAGGTGTACTCTAATGACATTCATGTTTTTTTTTTATAAACAGCCAAAGGTATTTGGACCATTGAGCCTAATGTCATTATTTACGGCACATGGCAATATATCCTGAATAATTTTAAGTTTTATCTGAGACAACCTACAATTAGGTCACAAGCTATTTATGTTTGATATATTATGTGCCTCATTTTTGTCCATCTTGTTTGACGACACATCATAGGATTTTCCGCTGTATTGTTATTTACCACAATATATCTATTCGACTATACAAAGTTCGAGAAATATGCCCTATATAAAACAACACATACTAGAGAGGGTGAAATGCGGTCAGGTCGTATATTTCGACACTCGTTAGGGTGGTTGAATTACATCATAATGGGGCGACAATATCGAATGAATCAACTGTATTAAAGTTATTTCCGAACGGGTGGATTAACCACTCCTTTTGGGATAACGAGAAACTATAAATTACAGATAACATATTGATGAATAAAATAAATTTAAAAAACTTAATGATATAGAATCATGTTATAATAGAGAAAAAAGAACTTTTTTCAATTTTTATTGATAGCATTAAAGTTCGTCAATGGTTACAAAATAAGGAAAGAATGAAGAAAATCCACAGAGAAACAGAAGAGGAAGATGTCTTAACAGTTTCCCCACTGCCTATATATCATATAGAAGATAATGATGAAATTATTATTAGAGTTTCAGAAACACAACGCTTCTCTCGTATAAATGAGATTGGCGGTTGCCACATTTGTACAAATTACACCACAGTAACCAGCACGCCGTAATATTTGCAATTGTGTACAACACTTGTTACAAAACCTACTAAACGACAATGTGGAACGCAAATATTGGCATGAAGAATGTACGCCCAAATTAAAATATCTTACGTACACGTTGCAAGATAATAGTATTGGTACATGCAATACGTGCAATAAGTTGTGTTGGTCTAATATTGACTGGTAGAATACCAATCCGTTGCCCACAGATTCGAACCCCGCATGAACCGAGGAATTTTTCGAAATTTACGTACATTTATTAATTTAAATTGGCAACACTATCGAATGACGGGGAAGGAAAACATCGCGAGGAAACTTGAACCTGAGAAATGTTCTTGTAGTAATACTGTATGTCGGAAAACATGGAGCTACGAAGTTTTCAGAATTTGAAATCGTTAATACATCCTGTGCTGGTGTCTTGATTGTGGCCATAACTTTATTCAGGAAGAGGCCTATGGTCCTATAGTGGGTCTCTTATCATTTGATGATAGTGATAACATGCACTACATATATTGTAGAATTATAATAAATCATTATTTATTTATTTGATCATCATATTAAATTTTTTCCGCTATTTTAATTTAACTCGTCATGAAGATAAGTATATACTACACGTATGTATACCTAGTAGATACTAACCAAGAATATTTAAACAGTATCCTGTCTAATACTACATAATAATAGCAAAGAAAGATAATAAATACATACAGAGGCAGCTAATATATTAGTCTATAAAATATTCAAATGAAAATACGACGCTCATAATGAATTTACATTAACTGTTGATATAAAATTTATCAAGTTTGAATAATTAATACGACTAATTAGTGTATTGTATAACGAGTTGGTTATCACACCAGTCGCAATCCACGTATAGCATTTAGAACATAGTAGATTATATTTTTACTATCACGTTTCTATATAGAAAAATATTATTAATGGTAGGAAAGAACGTCCGTCCATTATGACTGACGGATATCTAATGAACGCACACAACGCATGACGACGCAGTTTACACACCTACACCGGTAACATTCCATACTACCCTCAGTATTCCAACAACATATTTTACTCTTCTACACTGATTACAGTATCATATACAATAGTATTGACTTGATTACTTGATTGAACATACATTCTTCACACAATCCATCCATACCTACTCCGATTTTCCTCTTTCCTTAGATCTGTTCTCAATATTTTACCTTGTTCTAGTTATTTTATGTTTATCACTCCTTATATCTTAGCCATGACTTACTTGCCTATTTCTTCTCTACATTTGTCACTGATAATTTTGTCATACTTCCTCTGATACACTAATCACTCTTATGAATTATATAATCAGTCTTATGAGATGGGGTGTAAGGGGTGTCGAGTAACATCTTAAGACTTGAGACACCCAAGCCAACCTCACCTGCACGTGGTACGCCCTGCTGATCAACGAACGAGGCAATGGCGATAGCGGGATGGTAGAGTTTTACAGCCCGACTGGGTCGCAACCACGATGTACATGGCGAAAAAGCCCGTCATAGTGACTTGCTTTTGCGCGTCGCGTTTCGGGATCAGCCTGTGCATATCCAGTACCGGGTGACTTTTGTCATTATGGCCGTCATGACAGCGGCGACCGACGATGGATGATCTGTCTCTCGGTGGTCACCACTGTTTTTGGATTGTACTATGCTTACCATCAGGCATAGTGCAGTCATTTTGACGTGCTTCAATAAAAAAAACATGATTTATCACACTATTTTACATTAGCTTTACTCATTATTCTACCGCTGTAATAATGGAATGTTCCAATAAAATCATTAATTTGTATTAGTTCCCAAATATACAAGAAGCCATTGTAAGTATTTTGATTACAGTCCAAATATTAGAGGAAAACTTCGTCGCATTAATAGAGCGGGCATGTTAACTGTTACGGGCGCCAGTACGTCGTCTAAGAAACCATTGTGTTGATGATGTCACCACTTTGTCTCGATCACGTTTGCAATGCATGCTGTAATCGAGTTTCTGTGGGCATAATGTGAGAAACGGTTATTTAAGATGCCAAAGATAAAGTTTATTTATTGAATTTTATCCAATTTAACCTTAATCATCTTCAACGTTCTTTAGTGAGACTAAAATAAATTTTAGGTAGTCAAAGATAGATTCAACTGTATTTTAGCATGTTCAAATTCATCTAGTAATCATGTAATCACTATTACTATAAAAAATCATATAAACTACTTTAATATTTTTGAAAGGGGGTAAGTAAATTCGGTTAGTTTAAAAGATAAAAAATATAATTTTATATTTGTAATAAACCAGGACGAAATGTCCATAATGATACATGACATTTTCCCAATAGACTGTGAGTGTGATTTAAAAACTGGTCTTCCAAAAACCCATAATACAAATATCAAGTGTATGGGTCATCAGTGCCAAAAACTGCTATGATTGTCATGAGGATAAAATTAATTTGAGTCAGAGTCGCATTCCATTTTTGCCTCTCCTTGACTGTTATGGTTTTATCCTTGACTCACTTACTCATAAGGAAGGCTGACGTGATATATCGAAGTATGTGAAACCAAATTATATGGGACTAGACGTCCTAACTTATAATACAAGTATCAAATAAGTATTCAAGACACGAAATACTAATAAATAGTTTACTTATGATAAACTACAATACGTTTTATACAAACTATACAACTTAGAATATGGAAGCAAAAGCCCGATACCATATAATAGAAGTGTTAGCGACCATTTCAAAACCAGTAAATTGAAAAACTTCATAGATTGGTTTATTTTACATATCAATAAATAAAATGTTTTGCAAACGTTTAAACAAAGTACTAATAAAGATAGAGATAAATGTAATAAAAACGTGTTCCAGAAAGATCTTTTTTAACTGGCTCTTTTAACTATGACGGTAAGCTATTAACTGTAGATAAAGTTTAGAAAAAATCAACAATTTTAATACATAGTCACTTGTTTGAAATAGTTGTAGCAGTAATATTGAATTGAAGCGATAATGTGGATAGGTAGCGTGCTTAGACAACTTGTAAATCGAGTTACCTTCCAACACCTGCCTAAAACGGGAACTTTCGGTGAAGGAGATCATAGTAACGAAACCAAAATATAGTGTTACGACTTTTCCTAATTTCATCTAGATAACTAACACCCTCAAAATGAAAATCAGTCACCAAGTACATGTATTTCAGTAACTTCCTACTTGAGAGCCAGTTCTCCTATAGGCTTAGCGTTTTTACCATCTTATGCCATATTATTATTTATAATATAACACCAAGTTAGATTGTGCTGAAACACTGAAACTTACACAGTTAAAAATATATAATACAATTTACTAACTTGGAAAATAAATCTCAGAAGTACCTAAACTGTTGTTATTAGAAAAAACGCTAAGGTAATCTTGTCACAGAGAACAACAGTGTTGCTATAATATACCAATATATTATAAAGAATTCATGACAGATAAAATTGAGTTTTTACAAATTGCCAAATTTCTATAGTTATTCTTGCAAATTGATAGTCATAAAAATATGCATCATGAAACGAAAATTACTGAATTCTGGGGAATTTCTCAATGTTTTGTCTCGACGTCTCAATGAACTATAAAAATACTCATACAGTCACTAATTACTCTCATAAGAATATCCAGAACGTCTTCTTGTACAGAGAAGTTTAGGAAAATAAAATAGAATCCATCATGTCAGCATATTATATAAAAAAATAGATGCCAAGATCTGCTACCCTATGATTTATTTAAATGACTATCTGATTTTCGCCCGCAATGTTGGCTATTAAAAATGGCAAAAGGTCAATCTAATCCCAAAAATAAGTAGCCTAGAACCTTTTAGCGAAAATTTTGTATCGAATCCTTCACATGGCGATGCATTCAGCAATTTCAATATCATTAAAACTCAGAAGAACTCTTTTTTCATTACATAAGTAAAAGAAAACAAAACGGTTTTAGCAAAACCAATAATCACGGAAGTTCCAAGATCTTTCGTAATATGACACTACCCTATTCCTTACTTTTATAGCAAGTCATAAGGACATTCAATTCTGATGCAATTTCCTCACCCTCAGTTAAATTGAATTGTATTGTATTATTTATTACGGTATTATTTTCTTCATATATTTTATCGTCTTAATAAATAACGTTTAATCAACAATGCTTCATTACTTCAATCTTATTGTTTTCTCTTTGCGATAATAAAGTTTACTACCTTTTTATATTGATAATAAGGTATTTTTTCTGAGATTATGTTATTTGTAAATAACATATAGCATCGATACATGTAGGTATCCTTCAAGGGACCTGTTGTTATAACTAAAGAAAAATATAATAATTAAACAGTAGTTCGGTGAAGCTGTTAAGACCTTGCTAGGACAATAGCATAGTCAGCTCGAAAAAAAAAACATTGTTCCAAAGTCCGCCTGTGTACTAACACTAACGCCTTAAAATCTAAAGTCATCAAGCACCTCTAGAGGCGTTCCCACATCTGCACATAAAACTTAGTTCTCCTTAACGTTACACTTTTAGACCACATTATTATTTAACACTAGCTGTGCCCGCGAAATCGTTCACGTGGAAACCTTATTGAAAAAAAAACAGTTATTAATTAAATCATCTGAATGTATTAAGTTCATCTACTTATCTAGTTTTCTCTGGTACTTAAGTCGCGTCGTTATTAAATTTCCAATAACATTTCATAAAGTAAACCGACATTAATGAAAGACTTAAATCTTGCTCGAAGTTATGCTTTATTGACGAGGTTTTATCGTGAACGCAGTATTTTAGCAGTGATACGCGTTCAAACAGACAGACAGACTTTTGTAGAAATCAGTGAAATGTAGTACTTACTTATTCCTAGACACGTGCAACATTTTTTTTAGAAACATGTAAAAAATGCACACACTTTATATTTACATTCATATTATATGTATAAGATTGGCTAATAATCTGTTCATACGCCAAAACCTATAAAGTATGTTTGCCATAAGGACCACCATAGAAACGATAAACTAGCAACATTACCGACATAAGCATCACAAAATAAAGTCGTAAAATGGAGTAAATCGACGAAAAAGTCGACAAACATTAATTATGCAACGGCTTCGTTCACCTGTTGACTAATTTTCGAGGGCGACTTTTTAGGGGGAAATAATCTAAACACGCCACGATCCAACGACCCAGTTTGTGAACGGAATTAATGAACTGCCCTACCGGCTTTACATGACGCTTCGTTAACTATGACATGTATTTTTAAGCATTTCAGCTTTCAACTGAGATTTTTTTTATGTAAAACTTCTTTACGCACGCTTGACTTGTGGAGTAAAGCTAGTAAATGCGTGAAGAGAGCGTAAAGTAAAGTGTAATCCAGCTAGACCAGTGATGGGCAAAGTACGGCCCGCGAAAGTATTTAATCCGGCCCGCTGAGGGTCCATCCACCCTAAATATTCCAATTCCATATGTCTCACACGCCTAACGAGGCGTAAAAGTACTTAAAGGTATTTTGTTTATTAAAAGCTTTAATACAAAATGCATTTTTTCTATAATGCTGGCCCTCCTCTAGAATTTCTTAAACTTTGTGGCCCGCCATTAAAAAAGTTTGCCCGCTACTGGGTTAAGCGAAAAGATATTGAGAGGGAGATATAAGTTGTGGAAGATAGAAGGAGAGAGAGAAAGTTACGTTTCGTATTATCAATGGAAACTCATAATAAATTTAAATAATATATATACACAAACATATACACATATAGAAGGAACTAAAGAAGTTTAACTTCAGTGGTGTAGTCTAAAGCATAATCGTTTTTTTATCTTGCTATAGATTTCGGATTGATAAGTCACACATCATTATTAAGCGAGGATGTTTACAAAGACGATATTTAAGTGGACGATCTCTATGAAAACTACAGAAGAACACATTTATACAGGATATGTATTTAAGAAGAGGTTCTTATAAATGAATGGTGCTTAGACTTACAGTCCGGCAAATCGGTAATAAGCTTTGGGACTTTGTTTGTTGTAACACTATTAACCTAAAAAACTAGTTTTATTGAGTCTGAAACTTGGGACGACAATTTCTAAATTTTAGACCATGCCTGTCTTTTACGAAATCTGTCTTTTCAAAGTTCTTATAGGCATACATTAAATTATCAGGACTGTATAATTGTAGTCCGGTGAAGCTGTTAAGACCTTGCTAGGTCAATAGCGTAGTCAGTTCGAGCGAAAAAAAAGAATGTATAATAATAATGATGATGATTACACCATTTGCTACAGATTTGAAGACATTTTTCATCACATGTCAATATATAAATATGAATTTACATGCAGCCTCATGGTACCTAATGAGATTGTGAACACTTATACTAACTCTTTTAACTTACTTAACTCGTTTTCATAGAGTTTAGGCAAAATCAAGATAATACAACTCATTTACCTAAGTACCATTACTAATGAAATTTGCGGAATTCTAATGACAACTAAATGATTTATTAATGAGCCCTTAATTAATAATACAATTGTCTGTAAAGAAAACGGCACAAATAAGTGTCAATATATTGGGACCACAGAACCTAAATACATCTATGCTTAAGCAGGATTCTCGTAAAAAGAAGTCTCTACCGTTAAATCAAGCCGGCATACCCGATAGGTTAGTACACATCCTCCGCGATTATCTAGCCGATAGAACCTTCCGTTTTAGAGTAGACGGCGAACTCTCATCGCCCCGTCCGATACGCTCAGGTGTGCCGCAAGGCTCAATTCTCGCGCCCACCCTCTTCAACCTGTTCATCAGTGACCTACCTAAGCTCCCGGGAGTCGAGGTAGGTTGTTATGCTGATGATACAGTCATCTACGCCTCTGGTTGGCAGCCGAGTAGGCTTAGAGATCGCATCGAAAAAGCCGTTAGCACACTCGGTGATTGGTTTCTTCGATGGCGCATAGGTATTAATCCCGATAAGAGTGCCGCGATACTCTTCGATCCTAGGTATCGCGAGAACAAGCTAAAGCCCATAAGGCTATACGATTCCGAGATACCTTGGACCACCGAGGTCAAGTATCTCGGCGTCACTTTAGATCGACATTTAACGTTTGATTCTCACATTAAGAGAGTGCGAAACAAAGCCGCTATGGTCTTGGGTCGCCTCCATTATTTACTCTGTCAGAAGAGCAAACTGTCCCTCAGACATAAGCTCACATTATATAAAGTCTGTATTCGTCCGGTAATGACGTATAGCTGTCCGGTTTTCGCCCACGCGAGGAATCTAGATACGCTTCAGGTTTTGCAGACCCGGGCTCTGCGTAAAATCACCGGTGCTCCTTGGTTCGTCCGGAAGGCGGATCTCCACAGGGACCTGGAGATTCCGTCCATCTGGGCGTATATTAAATCACTCACTACTAGTTATTTCGAACGTGCCGCGATTCATCCCAGTCCGTTAGTGGTATCCGCCACGAATTACGAACCCGTGCCCAACGCCGGGCGTTATAAAAGACGTCCGCGACATATTTTTATCGACCCTCCCGACGATATCACGTCAGCGAACGATCAGTACCAGCCTGTCCCACGTAATAAAGCGTGCTCACGCCCACGCCCGCGTAACCACAGATCGCGCCGTCGCGGTCTGGGGGTTAACTTCGCTCCCGCGCACCCGATTAGGCCTCCCACGGCAGCGGCTCAAGCCTAGGTTCGATCCCTCGGTAGGGAGCCCTTGAGTGCGTTGCTTGCGCGATACGGTGACACACCCATACATCACTGCTACAACACTACACGATCACCTCCACACACGTGCACGCCTACACGCTACACATCTTTGTGGAAGGGTTATTTTGTGGAAGATTTTTTCCCTTATCGAACTGAAAAACTTGTAAATTTTCCGATAAAAATATATGGAGGAGTTGTTGAGGCGGATATGCTGGTACTCATATACGTTTCAACAACTCAAACATATACGAATAGTTAGCTAGGTTAGCTAAGTTAGGTCGCGATTTTTGGATGCAACGGGTAACAGCCAAGCCGAGGTGTGCCGTGCACCCTTGAGCTAGTTACCATTATAATATCGGCTGAGTGCCTTAAGCGCTCGCCTTAGTAGTCCGGTGAAGCTGTTAAGACCTTGCTAGGTCAATAGCGTAGTCAGTTCGAGAAAAAAAAAAAAAAGTCTCTACCCTAATGGGTCGCAGTAATAAATCCTTAATAGGTTATTATATACACATTACGCAATACCGAACCGTAATAAAATTAAAAAGGTATTTAGTAATAACGTAATTGCAGTTAATTAAATTTATTTATATTATGAAAACGTTAACCTAATTACCATACATTAAAATACACTTCTAATGAGATTGACATTATTATAACACTTGAGTACAAATGTGGCGAAACACCTGTATAAATAAATGGGTGAACAGAGGGCTATGGAGGAATTGTTTAACTAGTATTTTTATATATCGTAACTATTATGCCAAAACGAAGTAAGACAATTGAACAATTCAAGATAAACTATTTGCATGAAATCATCCTAACAAATATTGATATCTAGCAACACCATGTATTTTTAAAAGAAAAGTTTATTTTAAAAATTATGATTGTGGAACGGCTAAACGCTTTTATTAATGCATATTACTTAATTCTTTAATAGATTAAAGTTTAACTTTATACATCTAATATAAACAAGTAATCAATTAAACGAGTTATATAAGAATGATTTCAATATATGTACACATAAAAATGCATGTTATTAACAATGGCAGATCACAATGAGCGATTGACGTAGGCCGCATCTTACTGTAATGTAACCTCATATAAACATGACGTCATATTTGTTTGTTTGTACAGCATTGAGTCAATTCTAAGGTATAAAAATCGTAATAAATGACGCGCCATTTTGACTCAGTATGAATTCATACTTAGTACTTAGATCATAACTATTTCAGTCACGTTTGCTTGTGAATTTACTCGGTACAAATAACAAATAACCTCAAGATTGACATTAAAGACTATTTTAGATCACTTTTATCAGATCACGCACAACTTTTCATTTTATAATTTATAAATTCAAGTTCTTGAGTCCAGACATTGTACTATTTTTCTTATCTGTAAACGGCGCTCTAGTAAGATGTTGGTACGTCCATAAAACTGTCAAGGAAATTTTTCGACAACTCGATAGTTTTTATAACAATTAAAAATATGTTTTAGTTATTATTTATAGTAGACATCACATGTGCAGAATAACGAAATCATATCATTTAATATGTCACCAATATTATTTTAATATAACCATAAAAAACGTTAACCTAGTGCATTAATAAAATAAATACTACAACTTAACATATTAAGATGCCATCAACGACTCCACCCTTGCACAATCTCGTCTGGCATTGCTTTTGATCGGTGAATTGACAAAAAATTGTAATAAGCTAAACTAAAACAAAGAATGGTACAAAATCACATCTGAAAGTCTCATCGACAAATGTCGAGTGACATCTCTAATTTCACAGTAACAACTAAAAATAGACATATACTAATATTATTACCTCACCGCTGTAATAATTAGAAGAAAGAGCAATAAAATTTAATCATGTCCTTGAAATTATTTTAGACAAAAGTTGTAGAACAAGCAACGTACGGAAGGTTCGCTGGAATTGTTTTAGCTCTCCAAATTCTTAATGAGAAATATTTTTCAAAAATGGGAAAACTATGGTACTTAGATCGTTAATACTTTTATACATAACAAAGGAGCTTCTCATACTTGTACGTTTTAAATCTTTGACTAAACCTATGTAGCTGAAAATTCTTTGTCTGTGGTGCATGAACATATAATAATCAAAAAATAATAATTCTGAGTACATCGTCCTTGCCAAAAGTATTAATCACATAATACGAGACGGCACAAAACACAAAAGATCCATTATAAGAAAAGTTATTAAAAAGAAAATATATGAGGTAAAATTAAATAATACACCCATAATCTTTATTGTTCTGACGTGATTATTAAAAAATACGCCTCTTTTTATGGAATGGAATAAGTAACAAGTTTGCATTAAATGGATACTTTCAAATATTTGTCTAACCACGTGATTCAAATCAAAGTTGTATCCGTTAATTTTTTTATAGCCCAAGGCAGCAGTCGACGCATTCAACCACACGCTTAGGGCAAACCGCACAAGACAAGTCCACCGGAACATAAAAACCGGTTTCAAATAATTGTAACCTTCCCTTCCCTCAACTTACCGCGACAACCAGGTTGAAGAAGAACAGCACATATTTCACAAAGCTCGTTCCACATCCCATCTTGAAGGACACTTGAATTCTACTCACAAACAAACACAACACTCGCGTTTCTCTCAGTCGACGCAGCACGCAACACTGACTTCGAAGTAGTAAATACGACTAAATGAAAATGAGTGGAAGATCGCGATGGCAGCGCGTCCCCCCGCACACCGCAACTACAAATGAATCATTCTTATGGTGACCAAGAGTGAATAACCGCGTCAGACCTTAAAATACATATTTTTAATGTTTATAACAAATCTTTAAGTATATTGCTTTTAATTTGATATAATTTAAACGTAGTCCGGTGAAGCTGTTAAGACCTTGCTAGGTCATATAGCGTAGTCAGATCGAAAAATATATATGTATAACTTAAACTCTACTTATATTTAAATGTTCTATCAATATCGTTATTTACACAGATACTAAAAGTAACATTTATGCTCCTCGAGAAGATGTATTATTAATTAATTTGTTACATTGACAATAGTAGCCCAAAATTTAATTTGTTATATATACATATTTCAAGTAAAATAATTACTATTACTAATTTTATGAGTTCTAGCATAGATAAGATTACTACCACTAGTATTAAATAATTCAGGAAAGCTCTTATATTCCCTGTTTTAATTAAATTAGGTTTACTCACAAAAACCTATATATTATGATTATTTTACGATATTAATAATGTAGACTATAAAATTCCTTGACT
Source organism: Antheraea mylitta (assembly GCA_014332785.1). Classification (NCBI taxonomy): domain Eukaryota; kingdom Metazoa; phylum Arthropoda; class Insecta; order Lepidoptera; family Saturniidae; genus Antheraea; species Antheraea mylitta. Next base: position 3,546,157 of record JACEII010000022.1, on the reverse strand, counting down.
AAAAATAACAATTTAGATATGACACAGTTCATAATACGTTCAAAAAAATGTCTTGGTTTCTTTCATAAAAATAATTTAAAAACATGTTTAGACCTTTAATATAATAATTTAAAAAACAATAGTTCAGAATGATAGATTTTATTTAAGCTATTCAATACGACTACATGCAAATAAAAATACCTTACATCAAGGATCAATAAATAATCGACCTCATTATAATTTAACCTCAGGTGTGATGGAAGTAAACAATTAGCTTATAAGTTAACTAGCAGTTAGGCTAGCAGATATTTCACTAAACCATAGAATTAGATTGGAACTGTGGCACGGAAGCCAATTAGAGAAGTCTATGCTTATTTACTTACTTATATAGGTACGCGTTTTCCGAAACAATATTTTCTGCAATCTGTAACTCGAATTTACAAACATTAGGTGAGCTCTTATTCTATTCACGAATAAAAATAAAGAATAAATCTAAATCATATCAATGGCATCGATGCCAGAAACGAATTAGCTTTGTATTAATTATATTTTGGAGTTCTTGTATAAAACTACTAATTTGTATTGTAGAATATACGTCATATTTTTTTTTTACAAATGACTATTACTGTCCCAAACTGTCACACGATATTGAGAGCCACCCTAGTCACGATCCCTCATTCAACTTAATAGCTATCTCGCTTGCACTTGTACACTCTTCAATGTAATTTGTGTTCTATCTTTCTCACACTTTTCATCTCAGCAAGATGTTTTATCATCCGAAATTCGTTAAAAGATGCCATCGAAATTACTCTGGGCCCATTCTTTGTACTTACAAGAATGTACTTAGTAAATTGGTTAACCATTGTAATACGTATTATATTTACATTACGAATATAACAATTTTCTTTTGAGAAAAATTTAAACCTAAGCAAGATGAATTCTATATGTGTGTGGTACGGTGTTTGCTGTAATGTTCGATTCCGTACAAACTCCGGGGGTTTCTTAGGGAGGGGGGCAAACACGAGTACCGTCCGCGTCAAATTTTTTGACCGCTGTGAATAGTATAGTCGCATAAAAAACAAATTTAGATATAAATACGTATTATTATATAATAATCGAGACCACTTAAATAAATAACAATTGTAATTTCTTATGATAATAATCGAACTTTGTTTTGTATCAAAATAAAGTACATAATTTGCAAGCCCAAACTGACGGCTATATTCAGAGTGACCAAAAAGTTTCACAAAACTTATACTTAAGTTTTTGGCGGGATCTTGGAATGCCATGTAGTGGTCTTTATATTTTATTCATAATCTTGTGTTATTTGGCTCTATATTGTGTAATATTGGTGGGGCTTTACGTAACATAGTTCGGTGATTGTGCACAAGTGAAGTACATCGGGAATAATAGCACGTAGCATAGATTCTGACTTGCCACAAAAACTCCATGTAGAGTTCTAAGACGGCCACAATTTTGTTAGTTTATTGAAATAATCGCAAGAAACTAATTATATCACTATGTACTCAACAATGGCAGTAATAATCTAATAGACGATTGGTGCAAAAAAAAACTAATACATGTCACTGACAATAATAACGGGGTGGCAATTCGTATGTCAAAAAATTATTATTACTTACGGTCCTGACTCCGGATGCAACCATACCTAGATGCTATGCCTTGAAGTTTTTTTGTCTGTGCTCGTAATATATGCAAGCGTGGGAAGACAATATTTTAATGAATTACGAAATGGACCTATTGTTTTGACGGACATCAAAGAATTTTAGCGGACGCAATTTCGAGCTATTGGAATAACATAGCTGTGGGATTGTTCAACCTACGCATTTATCGTAGTAACTTTTGATAATAATGTTAGTTTGATAATTAGTCGAAGCTTTGTATATATATATAGGAGTAGTATAAGATCCATCGCAATATTATCTGTTCATTTTGATTTTCGAACACATTCTTCTCTGACTTTTTGATACATGCGTAGTGTAATGTCTCTGCTAGGGGAACTCCCAGTGCGTCGCTTCTACTCTCACTTCTTTGTAGGTGGTAGAGCCCCGCTGATGCTATTTTTGGTTTCAGCATGAATGGGTCGGCTCCTCCGGGGTAGTACCACCCCTCTCACAGATAACCGACGTGAAATAACAGTGTTTGCATTGTTGTGTTTCGTTCGGTCAGTGAGAGAGCCGGAGGCCCACATCCCTTCCTCTTACCTGCTTTCCCTTTCCTTCCCCTCCCCCTTCTTCCATATTCAGGCTGGCAACGCACTTGCGACGTCCCTGATGTCGCTAGTGTCTATGGACGGTGGTGATCACTTAACATCACGTGACCCACCAGTTCGTTTGCCTCCTTTGATATAAAAAAAAACTCTCATCTGCTTAAGAGGATGGGCGTCGATATCAAATAGCTACTAAGTATGCATTATTACAATATAACATCTTATGACGAACTGAAATAGTTTAGAAAATTTTCCGATACGAAATACATATAGAGTTGTTGAGGTATGTATGGTTGGTACACATATATGTTCCAACAACTCATATATGTATGAATAGTTAGCTTAGGTCAGCTCAGATAGGTCGCGAATTGCACGTATCAGGCAACAGCCCAAGCCGAGGTGTGCCGTGCACCCTTGAGCTAGTTGACAAATAAAATCGGCTGAATGCCCTAAGCACTCACCTTAGTAGTTCGGTGAAGCTGCTAAGACTTCTCTGGGTCAATAGCGTAGTCAGTTCGAGAAAAAAAAGATCATGAATTTTTTTAGGTTCCGCGTTGTCTTTGATCTAGTCAATTATAATGCTCTAAATTCTCAGAAACACATATTCTATAGACAACGTTGGTAGATTATTCACTGCATTCAATATGAGTGATTTCAATAAATGTTTAGGATCACTAGACAATTCAGTATAGTTTTTAGCTTTATGTTCTTTTGTGTCAACGTAATTGTTAATTATAACTATTCGATTTAAGTTTTTAATTTTTGTTAATTTTTGTATGCTTCACAGGTTTTAACATATGAGGACAATCTTACCGGATATCTAACAATGATATCTAAGATATTGAAGGCCTATATCCAGAGGACGATTCATCATTGAGTTTATGTACCGAAACACATAGATATGTGTTTGACGACAAATTTACAACCTGAGTATATATATATATATATAGCCCATAGGAGGCAAACGAAAAGTCGGGTCACCTGTTGTTAGGCGATCACCATCGGTCATAGACACTAAGAACCCCAGAGGAGTCGCAAGTGCGTTGCCAGCCTGTGTTTGCGGGAATGGAGAGAAAGGGAGAGGGATAGGGAGAGGGGAAGAAAGAGGAGAGGGGAGGGGAGAGAAGATGGGTCTTCGGCGCTCTCACTGTCCGAACGAAACGCAACAATGCAAGCACTGTTACTTCACGTCGGTTTTCTGTGAGAGGGTGGTACTACCCCGGGTGAGCCGACCCATTCATGTTGAAACCAATAATAGCTACAGCGTGGTTCTACCACCTATATATATTTCTTTATTAATACAACATTCTACGATTTACGCATTTTTTTTTTTTATTGAAGCACGACATAGTGACTGCACTACGCCTGATGTTAAGTATAGTACAATCCAAAAACATCGGCAACCACCGAGAGACAGATTATCCATCGCCGGTCACCGCTGTCATGCCGGCCATAATGACGAAAGTCACCCGGTACTGGATATGCACAGGCTGATCCCGAAACGCGACGCGCAGAAGCGAGTCACTATGACGGGCTTTTTCGCCATATACATGGTGGTTGCGACCCAGTCGGGCTGTAAAACCCTACCACTCCGCGATTTCTTCAAATTGGATATTTACAGTTCATCGATTTCAAAATATCTTCATGCAAACAACTTATTTTTATTGCTTGTAATTTTAAATCTCTGACATTTTTTGTTTGTATGTAATAAACCCAATAAACACGTTACCAATATTAAAATTTATTTCTCCTATTTATAGCTACATTTTCAACGAATAACATGGACTGTATTTTATCTTCATAATCTGAATCAAGTAAAGTGGAGAGCAAAAGCTAGTGTGTATATAACAGTGGATTTACTGTAACCTGAACCGCTAACTCAAATAATCAACGAACGAAACAGGATATTAAGCTTCCCGACAAAGATCTGATTACGATAACGGAATGTCAACTAGCAAATACTTGTGACGCTTTCAATTCACACTGCAAAAAGTAGTTAACTCGTGCCCAGACCATAAAACAACCTTACGAGTGTCGTAGTAATGGGGGAAAGTAGGCATGCGCTGCGTGTGTAAACACTTTCCAATACATTGCTATTCGCAGTTCCCTTTTTATTTGCCCCCTAATGATCTATGTCAATAGAACTGTTTTAATTTTGATGATAAATTCTCGTAATTCATTTGTTTCAATGAAAGTTAATCATCGTACTAAAACCATAATCTTAAACAATGAAGAGAAAAAATGACTCAAACTTATTATCAAAGATGTGCTATTTGTATAATAATTTTTCTGAGTAAATGTAAATGACGCACACACTGAAGAACGTTAAAGAGGAAATATTTTGCAGCTATTAGAAATTAGGTACTCTAGTAGGTTGAACTCCTGCGTGGCAACTATCACGTCCCAAGATGGGAGCATCTCTTCCCTTTGCATCGGAAGAGTCAACATCGATCTAGGGATGTTCTGTAAAGGAACAAAACATGTATAATCGATTGTGGTCAGTACACGTTTTGTGGAAAGTAACACCTTCGTCAATAAAATACATATTAAAAACACTTAACAATCGGCCTAAGCGTTCGGTTTGTGACGCATCTATCTGTAGATATAATAATTTAATTTAATTCATAAAAGTATGCAATTGTAATCAAGATACAGATTGTTATTATGAAAATTTATTTAGTATCATAAGCACTGAATTCAATAAACATTGCCCAAGAAAGGTTGTTAATGTAAAGGGGAAAAATAGTTTTAGTGAATGGGCAACAAAAGGCATTAAAAGTACGTAGGCAATACGTAAAATACGCCAGCTAACTGATATTGCCACTGCTAGATTAGTTTACTTCGCCTACTTCCATAGCTTAATGTCTTTTGGCATTCTGTTGTGGGGGACAGCAGCTGAGGTAGACACCATATTTTTATTACAAAAACGAGCAGTTAGAACAATTTACAATATGGGACCTCGTGAATCTTTAAAGACTAAGTTCAAGGAATTCGGTATCTTAACTCTGCCTTCCCAATACATTCTTGATAAGTTAATGTATGTCCGAAAGAACCTTGATAAACTGGTTATCCCATGTTTTAGACTTAGTAAAACGAGTAATAGTTTTTTGGGAAATAGTGTACGGTTCTATAACAAAATTCCAAAGGATATTACCGATTTGCCTGATTGTGAATTTAAGCGCCATGTCAAGCGGGTTTTGGTCTCAAAAGGCTATTATAGAGTGGATCAGTATGTGAACGATAGTGATGTCTGGAATTGACTCATCTCTGTGCATCCATTAAATTTCTTTTCCATTAAAAGTTTCTGTCATATATGTAATATAGTCTAAATATTATATATATTAAAAAGATAAACCAGATCGAGTTTCTTGCCGGTTCTTCTCGATAACTGGGTTGTTTCCGAACCGGTGGTAGTTTTTGACGTTCATAAGTGCCTTATTAGGGCCGGTTCTTCTCGATAACTGGGTTGTTTCCGAACCGGTGGTAGTTTTTGACGTTCATAAGTGCCTTATTAGGGCCTAAACTGAATAAAGTATTTTTGATTTTGAATCAATTTTTTCTTCTGGCGTTATGACATAAAATTATCGTCCGTAAAACGAGTTAACAGACAACCAATTTTTTTCCTAAAGCCACCTACAACATATAACGATTTTTTCTCGAACTGACTACGCTATTGACCTAGCAAGGCCTTAACAGCTTCACCGGACTACTAAGGCGAGCGCTTAAGGCACTCAATCAATTTTATTTTGGCAACCAGCTCAAGGGTGCACGGCACACTCGGCTTGGCTGTTGCATGCAAAATCGCGACCTATCTTAGCTAACCTAGCTAACTATTCATATATGTATGAGTTGTTGAAACGTATATGTGTACCAAGCATACACGCCTCAACAACTCCTCCATATATTTATTATCGGAAACAAAATATAATGAGTTCACAACTTGCCATTTTATGTAAGATCAAAGGTTTCAGCGAATTTACAAGAGATTTCCGGTTAAAGCAAATTACCTCTTTCTTGTCATGTAACTTTTATACACAAAAAAAGTGCCTTGACTGACGTCATCCAGAAATAAGACAGTACAAAAGATCGGAGAAAAATTCCTTTATATTACGAACGCTTTTGTTCTATAAGACTGTATACTCGGAGTTGAGAATTTCTTGTTTAAAATTATATACAATTGTTTTCTAAATTTTTACTTAATTATTGTTATAATAAGGGGTCAATCGCACCAAGTTATAATAAATTTAATACTATTGTTATTACAATTCTGCCGCTATATTTTGCTTAAGCTATTTTTTCAAACTCTGAGAAATCCATTGTTCTATGTTTTGCCAAATACAATAATACTAAAATACATTTCTCAGGATCAGATTTCCTGACGATGTTTTTCCTTTATTGTCAACCAATAGTGTTTCCGATTTTTAAAAGTAAATTTATGCAAATTTCGAAAAATTCCTTTGTATATGTCGGGTTTTGAACATGCGAGCTTCGGAATGATATTCCATTGATCAAACTACTAGACTACCAATTATACATATATGGACACAATAATATTTGGACTGAGAAGGGTTTTATACAATGTACGTGTACAAAGAAAAACAATAAAGTACCATTGTGTATTATTTATTAATTATTATATAAATATACAAAACGATAAAGAAAATAATCTTCGTAGAAAAAAATACAATTCTAAACATCTATAATAATAGATAAAACGTAAATTAAAATTAAATTAGGATATAACGAACACACAACCATACAATCACATATAGAAAATAAATAGGCTTAGGGATACTGATTGTGTAGACAATAGTTTTGTAGGTGGTAGAGCCACGTTGAAGTTATTACTGGTTTTAGCATGAATGAGTAGGCTCGCCCGGGGTAGTACCATCACCCGACGCACAGAAAATCGTTGTGAAGTAACAGTGCTTGCATTGTTGCGTTTCGTTCGGTCGAGAGCACCGTAGAACCACGACCCTTCCTCCCTCACTCTCTCTTCCTCATCCTTCTCCCAAACACAGGCTGGCACCCCTGGTGTTGCTAGTGTCAATGGACGGTGGTGACTGCTTAACATCAGGTGACTTACCTGTTCCTTTGCCTCCTAAGATATAAAAAAATACTATGAACGAATTAACCGTATTATAACCATTCATATTATAACACACGTATTATAGGTTACCATAGTAAAACAGTGACGCGACCAGGAAAACACCTTACATAGCCACCATTTTGTATAAACATTTACAGAGGTCTTCTTTGTTTTATTTTTGTCAGACAATCTTCTACTAGATAGATTATTACTGTCATTATCGAGTAGGTAATGATATTACAAGTTTCTTGCGATCGTTTCAATGAATTAACAAGATGGTGGCCGTCTTGTTAGAACTTTCCAGGGAGTTTATATGGCAAGTCAGAATCCATGCTCCGTGGTATTATTTTCCATCGACATAATTTGTGCACAATAACCATACTGTATTACGAAAAACACCTCCAATATTATAAAATATAGAGCCAAATAACAAAAGATTATGAATAAAATACAGAATCCACTACATGACATTCCAAAATTACGCCAAAAACTCCGTTTACGGAGTTGTTAGAAAATTCTCAGAAAGAGTTTAAAACAAACTTTAAACCAAAGGTAACAAATGCTTCTTTGAACTGTTAAAAATAAAATATTGTAAACTAAATAACTAATAAATACATTTTTTGTGACAAAATGTAGACAATTGGAAGATGTCTAATTCTTTGGCAGTTTTATTTAATTCGGTGCTTTAGAGTTTACGGAGTCATTTCATTACATTAAATGTAATTAATTATAATCGCCGCAAACATATATAATATAGTAGATACAATTTATAAATATAATAAAAATATTAATTCGACTAATAGTAAGTTCCAACCAACTTGCATATTTTCATGCCTCCTATGGTCTCCAGGCAAAATTAACACGAAAAAGGTTAGTAATATTACAAATAAATATCTTTGTGTAACAAAATAATACTATATTTAAATAATATTATGGTCTCAGACCGGCACATCTATCAAAATAACTTAAGCAATTATTCATCATTATGTTTATCTTTTACCCCTGTTATTGTTATATGGTTTTCCGTTATTCGTCATCCTGTTCTAATTATTTGTAATATCATTGATTATAATAGAATTAAATGTTTCCAATTGTTGCTAAACATCTCATGAAATATAATGAATTTATATTATAATGATGTAATGTGTACGAGTAATCGTACTTTTTTTACTTAGTAGGCAATATCATTTTATAAATAATACATTCTGACCAGCAATAAAACAGCCAAAAGTAAATACTCATCGGATTCGGTTGTTTTATATCGTTAATTCGTCTATCACTTTAAAGTAACATTATCACTACCAAATATCATCATCAATTATTGTAATACTGTAAGCACCCTACAGTATTTTATTCGGCTCGAAGGACCAAAAATACTGTAGGGTATATTGCTTACTAAGTAAAAAAGTTACGATTGCTTGTACATAATATAATGTTAATCACATTTTCATTATTATCACAATCTTTTAAATTGGTTTCTATAATTTGGCAAGTATAATTTATATATAAGAGATTATTCTTTTTCTAGTTGTAACCTTCGGTCACTAACTGGAGACTGAGTTTTCAACAAAAAGATTTAGAACAGTTTAGGACTGTAGACAATATCATTTAATACATTTTGCAATGTGCAGGTGTAGTAAAAAAGAGACTGTTCATGAGCTTTGTGGTACGTACGATTAATGATCTAAGGATACCAAAAAAGGGAAATAGGAAAGGGAAGAGAGCAAATTATGATGTAGGAGAAAACAATTATACAGTCATGATGAAAAAGTATATCATAATAAATTGGTTTAGTAGTAAAAATCCCAATATATCGATTGCTCTTCGCAATCGATCCCTGGAGGTCCATATAGATCACTGTGGAAATCGCAGGTATAAAATATCTATTCTTTTGGAAAAACTTCCTACTTGTTGGGATATATAAATTTTTGATCGTAATTCAGTAACAGAAGTAAAATAGTTGTTGGTTTTATAACATCCGGGTATATGAGAGAAATTTATACCTATTTTAATTTAATTATATAACAGTTACATTATTTTTATAACGGCTATTTCACAGGTTATAGAAGAAAATGTTCTACATTTAAAAGAAAAGGAATTACGCAAGGGATGCCTTCCTGAACTTTTTGTATTAGTCAATGTAATACATATAGAAAATAGTATATGAAAATTAATAGGTAATATTTATTCATACCATACGCAAAATATCAATGATAAAAATTCATTCATACTATATGAAAAATAGCAGTATCTAATATAAATTCACAATTGTCTTACAAAGAGCGATATTTCATTTCACGTGAAAAATTAAAATAATGCATGAAATACTCAATGCTTAATCACAAATCATATGCCATAAGGATGTGAAATTTTGAGGGCACATGCTTTTATTTAATTTTTCGGACAAAATCACTTGACAGTCTTAACGCAATAAAATTTAGACCCGTTACAGTGTCCACAATGTTCGATAACAAATTTAAATAAATATAATTAATCAGCTGAAATTATCTATAACTAAAAAGGCAACAAATAGGCACTTTTATATTCTAATTATAGTAAAATATCTATACTAGTTAACTGAGTCACAGGTTACTTTGCAGACGCGTAATATAGTAGAACAGTTAGCAAACCAAATATCGAATGAATAATAAAACAACAACCCATGAATGTCAAGCGTATAATAAATCAAGACCAAACTTCTCATAAGTAAATATATGTATTGATGATTAAAGGTATGTTGCTATATATTTTTCACCAGATGGCACGATAATCAGTTTGTACTGTGCCTGATATTATTAGTTTTTTTCATTGCAGCATGACAGAGTGATTGCACTATGCCTGCTGATAAGCACAGTACAATCCAAAAACAATGGAGACCACCAAGAGACACGTCATCCCTCACCGGTCGCCGCTGTCATGCCGACCAGCGTAAATGTAAGGGACATTATAACATAGATCCTGATCCCATGTTATAGGAACAAGGGAGCACACTGACCAGGAGATTGTTCCACAGTTTCATGGTACGGCAAAAGTAAGATGTTGCGAACTTTTTAGTTCGTACCCAAATAGGATATACCATAGAACAGTGTTTTCCAACGTGGGGCTCACGCAATTTGATAGTCAAGGGGGGCAATTTAAAAATGTACTCGACACGAATTTTACTCTTTCGCTTTGAGTTATTTGAATGCAATATGGGTGACAAATTTAACAAAAAAGGCAGATTCTTAAAAAAATGCTGTAAATAAATATTAAGTATAATTTCGTTTGACGTTACCGAAATATCAAGTAAGTTTTTATATGTTTTGAAATTTTACTTACGATAACAATTTCGTAGTGACTTTATCATTTTCATAACAATGAAAAATGGTTAAAAATTATGTACTTGAAATTTTACAAATATTAAGGTGGGGCATGGAACAAAAAAAGCTGGGAAACACTGCCGTAGAACTATGGGTCCGAAACCCAGCGCGCATGGATAGGTTATGAAAAAGGGAGGAAGGGATTACAATGAATAGTTCTTCAGAACACTCGTCACGATACAAACGCTCAGTGAGGTTATATTCCTGCGCTACGGAAGCAAGTTTGGTTTTGATTAGATTATATTGTACGTTGTGGTATTTTGACGTTTGGGCATATATTTCACATAGTGCGTGGGTTTGACGATACAAACGCTCAGTGAGGTTATATTCCTGCGCTACCGAAGCAAGTTTGGTTTTGATTAGATTATATTGTACGTTGTGGTATTTTGATGTTTGGGCATATATTTCACATAGTGCGTGGGTTTGATCTTATCGTGAGCAACCTGTAGATATAATAATCTGTTAATACTTCGGTAAGGTAGGGGCAGGAGCTGTAGGTGACGACAGCAACGAAGTGTCCGGTGCTGCGAACGTGGATTCACGTATTGATGTTGAATTTCTTATAGATGCTCGCCGTCTTTGGCTTATAGCATGTGCGAGGAAGAACGTGCAAAATATCCCGGTACTCTGTAACAAAGATAAATTATTAAGATATTTTAGAAGAACCCTTAAATAAATGGCATAATTTTTTGTCGCATGTTTCACAAACAATTAGGTGTCCGAGGTTAGTATGCAGCAAGTACCCAAAGTAACAAAATGGACATTTTTACATTTTTGAGACACAAATAATTATAGACTTAGAACTATCGAAGATTAGCGTGCCAACAAAAAGGAAGTGACAAAAGACAACCTGCCGAAAACCTTCCTCGTCAATCGCTTTACCTAATGGTGAAATCCGTGCAGTCATTTTTAAGTTTGCCACAAACAAACAGACAGACGTGGCTGAAGAGTTTGTTTTATAATATACTAGACTCTGCCCGCGGCTTCGTCGGCGTGGAATAGTTACTAAGAGTAAGGGCTAACGCTAACACACAACGGAAGCTCTCAAGAGTTAAAAAACGACTTTGAAACATTATTCATTGGTTCTCAAATTCTATTGGGCTATGTGTGACGATATATAACCTTCCTCGATAAATGAGCTATATAACACTCGAAAGAATTTTTCAAATCGGACTAGTAGTTCCTGAGATTACCCCCTACAACGTCACAAACCCCCCAATTTTACCTCTATAATATTAGTATAGATAGTCATACATGTATATAAATTACAATTATACACTTTTAAGTTTTGAAGTTTCTCTGTAAATTATACAGTCGTCCTATATCAGTACCAAAATACTAAACATATCGAAACGACAATAGCGGCAGGCTGGCGCCGCACGCCGCGATCCTAATACACGAGTGTAATATTGGTTAACTACTCGAATTCAATCACCTAAATTTCAATTTCTGTTGGTTCTTACATTTTATTAACAAGTGAAATCAAATCAAATCAAAAATACTTTATTCAGTTTAGGCCCTAATACGGCACTTATAAACCTCAAATTATTTTGAGTTTTCACTTCTCTGGGGAATTACTGCCTCGACTTTGTTTTAGTAAACATATGACAAACTTAAATCAAACCAATCAAAAATACTTTATAAATTTTAAGCCCTGAGAAGGTGTTTATGAACGACAAAGCTACCAGCGGTTCGGAAATAACCCAGGCATCACGAAGAAGTGGCAAGAAACTCAATCGATTAATATTTTCATGATACATAATAAGTTATTAATGAGTAATTAATGGAAAAGATATTGAAATACGAAATATTGGGAAGTATGGGACATTGAAAACTTGAAATTATGTTTTATGATTATATAAAAATAGTAAAAAAAAAATTGTCCTAAACTGAAAAGATAAACTAGGTTTTCACAATGGGCCCACCTATGGCTAAGAGCCATCCAAGAGACCCCACAATTTAAAAAAAGAAATCCGGTGTTCCGAATATTAGACCTATATGTATACTGTATAATTTTGCATAAAGTTTTACAGTACAGTTGAATGTAAATTAGCTATTACTCACGGCTTAGCTCGCGTAAAATATATGTGAGCTATCCCTCAAAAACAGTACTTTTAGTAAACGAAATGTACCGTATCTCGTTTTTGTAAAACACAAACAAACTCACATTCACATTTATAATATTAACTAATATTTATATTTATATAACTTTAACTAATATTTATATAAGTTACTAGCCTCTGCCCGCGACCTCGTCCGCGAAGAATAGTTACTTTGGACTAACGCCAACACGCAGCGGAAACTCTCAAGAAGACAAAACCCCAATTTTGAAATTGGTGCTCCGTTCCTAATGGTCTTAGCATGACGATTAGCCTTTCACCTTCTTCGATAAATGAGTTATATCAAACTGAAAGAATTTTTCAAATAGAACCAGTAGTTTTTTTTTTTTATATCAACGGCGGCAAACGAACTGGTGGGTCACGTGATGTTAAGTGATCACCACCGTCCATAGACACTAGCGACATCAGGGACGTCGCAAGTGCGTTGCCAGCCTGTATATGGGAGAAGGGGAAGGGGAAGGAAAGGGAAAGAAGGAAAGGGGAAGGGACGTGGGCTTCCGGCTCTCTCACTGACCAAACGAAACACAACAATGCAAGCACTGTTATTTCACGTCGGTTATCTGTGAAAGGGGTGGTACTACCTCGGAGGAGCCGACCCATTCATGCTGAAACCAAAAATAGCTTCAGCGGACCCAGTCCGTTAGTGTTATCCGCCGCGAATTACGAACCCGTGCCCAACGCTGGGCGTTATAATAGACGTCCGCGACATATTTTCACCGATCCTCCCGACGATATCACGTCAGCGAACGATCAGTACCAGCCTGTCCCTCGTAACAGAGCGTGCTCACGCCCACGCTCGCGTAACCGCAGATCGCGCCGCCACGGTCTGGGGGTTAACTTCGCTCCCGCACACCCGATTAGGCCTCCCACGGCAGCGGCTCAAGCCTAGGTTCGATCCCTCGGTAGGGAGCCCTTGAGTGCGTTGCTTGCGCGATACGGTGACACACCCATACATCACTGCTACAACACTACACGATCACCTCCACACACGAGCACGCCTACACGCTACACATTTTGGTGGAAGAGTTATTTTTGATAATTTTTTTTCCCTTATCGAACTGAAAAACTCTCAATTTTTCCGACAAAAATATATGGAGGAGTTGTTGAGGCGGATATGCTTGGTACTCATATACGTTTCAACAACTCAAACATATATGAATAGTTAGCTAGGTTAGCTAAGATAGGTCGCGATTTTGCATGCAACGGGCAACAGCCAAGCCGAGGTGTGCCGTGCACCCTTGAGCTGGTTGCCAATATAAAATCGGCTGAGTGCCTTAAGCGCTCGCCTTAGTAGTCCGGTGAAGCTGTTAAGACCTTGCTAGGTCAATAGCGTAGTCAGTTCGAGAAAATAAAAAAAACAAGCTTTAGCGGTGCTCTACCACCTACAAGTTCCAAGTTCCTGAGATTACCCCTACAACGTCACAAATTCACAAATATATTAGTATACGAGTAGATGACCAAAGTGGCTAGTTTTCTGTTACCATTTTGAATAAGATTCTTTTTAAACCAAACAATAGTACTGCTCAATTAACCCAAGTCATACACCACAACATAAACATGTTGTTATGACCCTACTTAGGTGGGATAAAGGTAAGATGATGACGATGAAGTTGTAACTGAAGTCTTTGTTTATTAAAGAGGATGAATTTTATTGGGTACTCAGTGCTAACTCTTATTTTAGAAGCATGACGATTTGATAAAGACTAATGTAGCGAAGTCGACCGCCCACAACGCACTTTGGAGTTAATTCAATAAGCACTCGGACTAGACTGCGTGAATTGGACACTGACTGAGAAACAAGAACTTCTACTTACATTTATATTCCAGTGTTACAAAAATTCAGTATATAATATTGTTATATTTCGGAAGTGGAGTACGAATTTGTAGACGCAAATCTCAACGGCGATATTATTGTTGGAGTGAGTTTTTTTAACACAGTTTTAGGTTCAAGTTCATTTATAGAGATCGTCACGCAAGGAAAAATCGTGAAGCTTCTGATACTCTTTTCTCTCTTTGTCTGATTTTTTCTATTATATGTGGTGAGTGCAACTATCGAAATTCGAGCAAAGGAACATCGTGGACTACTCCACTTGTATTGAATCAATATTGAACACTTAGAAATTTAATTAAAACCTGTGTTTATTAATACTTTTATATATTTTTATACATACAATGTATAATGTACTATTTTATATGTAATATTTAACAAATTAATATTTTTGGAAAAATGTTAAGAGAAACTTTTGGTTTGATTCCTTAGTGTAACCTTACTTGCATTGAAAAATGATAAAAACATACAGATTATACAGAGAGACAGAGGGAATCACATTAATGGGCATTTAACGTTTTTTTCTTATGTGACAAAAATTACAAATGTAAACAATCTGGATACACATATCGAGTGAGGAGTTGAAGAAAAAGTGTAAAGGCCTTCATTTGTCCGATTAGGCCACCCTCCCCCGATTAGGCCACCCACCGATTAGGCCTCCCACGGCAACGGCTCAAGCCTAGGTTCGATCCCTCGGTAGGGAGCCCTTGAGTGCGTTGCTTGCGCGATACGGTGACACACAAATATACATCACCGCTACAACACTACACGATCACCCCCACACATGTGCACGCCTACACGCTTACACATGAAAGTGGAAGGGTTTACTTTTTTTTCCCTTATCGAACTGAAAAACTCTTTTTTTTCGATAATAAATATATGGAGGAGTTGTTGAGGCGTGTATGCTTGGTACACATATACGTATCAACAACTCATACATATATGAATAGTTAGCTAGGTTAGCTAAGATAGGTTGCGATTTTGCATGCAACAGGCAACAGCCAAGCCGAGGTGTGCCGTGCACCCTTGAACTGGTTGCCAAAATAAAATCGGCTGAGTGCCTTAAGCGCTCGCCTTAGTAGTCCGGTGAAGCTGATAAGACCTTGCTGGGTCAATAGCGTAGTCATTTCGAAAAAAAAAAAAAAAAACTTCATTCGGCGTAGTCCGGTGAAGCTTGTTAGGTTAATAGCGTATTCAGTTCGAAAAAAGAACTCATTCGGAGTGACACATATCGCACATGTTTTTTTTTTAACTATAACTATTATATTGGGGAACTATATTGACGTACTTTTGGTAACATTCATAAACATATTCATTTAGTTTTCCTGACAATTGCGTCGTTAAATTTCATCATGAGCTAAATCCAATTTTAACTGTTCATAATATTTTATGTTATCTCTCAAGATTTTCAATTATTGTTGTAGGTACCTACATGTAAAATATTAAAAGATTATTTAATAAAACTATAAACCTAATGGATGGCAAAATTTGAACTTCGTTCTCGGTGTATTAAAACTGATTTTCTTAAAAAAAAAAACATGTTATAGGATGGATAGGTTTTACATTTCGTATTTAATTAAAATTTCTTCTTACTCGTTTTAAATTATCCTAAGAACTAAGAGTATTATTTAGTTATTTATAGTTAGATGCTATTTTAAACGTAACAGTTATTAGGGTTGCCAATTACTTCCGACTAAATAATATACCATTTTACAGCTTAATACTTTAATATATATATATGTGTGTATAAAAAGAGGCAAATAATAGGTCTTTACCTATGAAATTGCCGTTCTGCAGTACTGGCCATTTCAAATGAAAATAATTTTTGTTTAGCTAAGAATTCTAATTTCAAATTAGTTTTATTTTAAAAACATGGAATTATTTTTCCAAATGTAGTCATTTGTTTATTGATTAGTGTCACATTTTCATTGCATTTCAATCTTTTTTGTCATCACGGATACGTTAAAAATTCGAGTAATTATGGAATACGAGTAACGTCGTGGCAGCAACGCGGCACAAAACATCAACGACGTTTACGGAGCTAAAACTACAAATCAACGCAACACCTGTTATTAGTTTACTCACTTCCGTTCTGGGAATTTCGACCTGAAAAGTGAACCTCGCGGTCATCCGAATATATTGGTCGACAATGACGAATTAAATGCGATTGTGGAAGCTGATGATACACAATCTACGGCTAAATTAGTAGCAGCTTTTGACGTTATTGTTATTGGTCCATTTGCGTCAATTTGACAAGGTAAAAAACCTTGACAAATGGGTGCTCCACGATTTCATTGATCACCAGCGCGAAGTACGCGTCGAGACGTGCCTTGCACTGCTCAACAGTTACACAAATGAAGGAATATTGAACCGCACTGTTAGCTACGATGAAAAATGGATTCTGTTTGATAACCGCAAGCGCTCAGCAAGTTGGTTGGATCCTGGTTCAGTACCTAAGCAATGCCCTAAACGAAAACTTACCCCACCTCTAGAAAAGTGACGGTTACTGTTTGGTGGCCTAGCGCCGGTGTGATTCATCACAGCTTCTTACCACACGGGGTGAGCATTACTGCAGATGTATACTGTGAAGAACTGAACACAATGATGGAGAAGCTGGCACATCTCCAACCAGCATTGGTCAATCGCTCGTCTCCGCTGCTCCTGCACGACAACGCGCGACCTAATTCTGCACAGCAGACGGTCTCCAAGTTGCAAGAACTGGGGTTGGAAGTTCTCCGTCATCCGCCCTACTCACCAGACCTTGCGCCTACAGACTACTACTTTTTCCTGAATTTGGATAACTCCTTGACGGGAAAAAAATTCAATACCCGTGAGGCAGTACAAAATGCCTTTGAAGAATTTGTTGCCTCCCGTCCAGTTGATTTCTTTAAGAAGGGCATCAATAAACTGCCACTGCATTGGCAAAGATGCATTGATTGCATGGGTGATTACTTCGATTAATACAAATAAAAAATACATGAAAAAAATTCGTTTAAATTTTTTCATACAAAACGGTAATTTCATAGGTGAAGACCTAATATATACAACAATTCAGTGCCGTTTGATCCTGTCTTTATCAAGTGATTTAATTATTTATTTTCTGTTTAATAGTTATTAACGACCTTTACTGCTACGAGTAAAAAGCAATAGATACTTAGAAAATGCAATGTTTATAAATGTACTGAAGGCTAAAGCTTGTTATTCAATAAGCCTTTTTACCATCATTATAGATAATCGATATTGGTAGCAAATATAAAAAATGTTTAAAAATGAAAACTGATCACAAAACACTCTATATGTGACAACGATACAATATTTCTACAAGCCTTGAATACCTACCAAAGTATTATTTTATATTTTAAGTTATTTTCTACAAGATAAGTAAGTACCTATATATCTTAATTTGATATTTGTTACATTTATTATCCTTTTGTTTCCTTAAATGAATTGAAAATGTATTGTTTCGCTACTACAATCAGCTGGCAATCACTAGTAATCACCGAGGCTAAAAATTATTCGAGTAATAAAAAAAACAATATTAATAAGGTTGACAGCCATAACGGCTCAAGTAGGCAAACGCACGTAAACCGTTCGTGATGTTTGTAACACGACGCCCATAGTTACCGGCCGCGTCGCCCAAACAATCGTGTTCCACATTTAAAATAACAAAAACATGGCGGCTTATTTTCATTGCAGTCTGAATATTTTTATCATTATACGTACGCGGCTATCATATGTTGAAATTGGTGAAAGTTGAAATGATACCTTTAAATTAACAAAATCACATCTAGGTTCAATGAACAACATTAAACGAGCGCTTTCAAGGATTCATTACATAACTGCTTATCGTCGGAACGCCGCACGGTCGAACAAAAGGAAGCGGGGCACATGTCGTGGTGGAGACGCTGGCGGGACTAGTGCGTGGCACGGTGTTGTGATTCATTGCTTTCCTTATTATTACACTAGTTCGTTTGATGTAAATCATTTGATGTTGAGTGTATAACAGTTTTGCGTTTCTCGAGATAATTAGGTCAAATATTAAGCACTTATTTATATAATTGATTTAGAACGAGAATCGTCTAATGATTACCCTGTAAAAATATTGCTGGCGACTACCCAGTCACGCTGTATAATACCAGCCATGATTTCTCTTGTAACTCTATGATGGTTATTGATGACCGGAGCGCTAGATCTTTTTACAATTGTTAAAATTCATCCGTAGCGTCTTAAAAGAAACGTGTGATTACGGAGTGGCAGTAAAAGTGTTAAAAAATAATGCCTAATTTAGTAATTAGTTTTGACCAATAAGTATTATTCTTGTGCCATTGGACATGTCAAATAATCAAACTTATGACGTCACATTAATAAATATACTGCTTCCGTGTGAAACCAGGGACGGTTACTACTTTACTTTCGTGTATTGTTGAACAATGAATGAGTACATTCGATTAATGGGAAAGTGCTGACCTAAATTTCTACAATAACATGGCAAACGTGCGGTTACATATACGACTGGGTGAACGAGAAATCTCACAAATATATCTAGAGAATCTATAACAGACTATTAGCACAGTATAGATATAAGAGACAGTATGGAAACTACCTACAAACGCTCGTACCGGCACACTCACACAAACATGCGCATTTACAAGATCTTCTTAGCGGTTATCGCTTTTTTTTCGATCTGACTACGCTTTTGACCTAGCAAGGTCTTAATAGCTTCACCGAACTCCTTAGGCGAGCGCTTAAGGCACTCAGCCGATTTTATTTGACAACTGGCTCAAGGGTGCACGGTACACCTCGGCTTGGGCTGTTGCCTGTTTTATGCAATTCACGACCTATATGAGCTAACCTAAGCTAAGCTAACTATTCATATATATATGAGTTGTTGAAACATATATGTGTACTAAGCATACATACCTCAACAACTCTTATATATATATCGTATTCGATAAGGGAAACAAACAAAACCCTTCCACTTTCATGTGTTAGCATGTATACGTGCACGTGTGTGGGGGTGATATGTGTAATGTTGTCGCAATGATGTAAGATTTTGTGTCACTCTATTGCGCGAGCAGCGTACTCAAGGGCTCCACACCCAGGGAACGGACCTAGGCTTGAGTCGCTACCGAGAGGGGCCTAATCTAGTGTGAGGGAGCGAAATTTACCCCCCAGACCACGGCGGTGTGATCTGTGGTTACGAGGGCGTGGGCGTGAACACGCTCTGTTTGGAGAAACAGACTGGTACTGATCGTTCGCTGCCGTTATTTCATCGGGAGGATCGGTAAAAATATGTCGCGAGCGTCTTTTGTAGCGAGCAGCGTTAGGTACGGTTTCGTATTTTGCAGCGGATACCACTAACGGACTGGGTAGACGGTTATCGCGGTATTGTCCATAGAGTACATTTTAAAATCTCTCGTCGCACGCACGTTTTTGTGAGTGTGCCAGTTTCGAGCGTTTGTAGGTAGTTTCCGTAATGTCTCTTATATTTTTACTGTGTTAATAGTGCACAGATTCAATATCAGTTATTTTTGTGGATTAGTATTGTATATTAGCTTATGCAAACAAAATATAAAATACGTTGAAGCGAGTAATTTTGACTGGGCTTTAAATATATGTACAGTCCTCACCAAGCTGTTTCTTTTTTTTTGTACTGACTATGCTATTGACCTGGAAAGGTCTTTATAGCTTCACCGGACTACTTTACAGAGCTTTTTGATCACTGTGAATATAGGCTGCGCAGAATACAAATTTTGGTAAAAATACGTACTATATCATATGTATAGCATCGAGACAACTTAAAGACAAATAAATACGAATTTTGAATTGCTATAATCATATTTTACTTTCATTTTGAATTAAACTAAAGAGTTCACATTTACTGTCAAGACAGTATTATACGTAAGCCCGAAATTAGGTCTATATTCGGAGCGGCCAAAATAATTGTCGAGGATTGTAAATAGGGATTTAAACGTCGCATTTGTACCTAATAACTTGACACAGACATTTATATGTCATCTCCATATTAAGACTATGACAAACACTTATCGTATTCATACACCTTTGAACCAATTTAATAGTCAACAAAAGATAAGCCCTAAATGAGTACATCAAATCTTAGTCATAACGTTAGCGTGTTTAATTAAGCTAAACTAACCTCACTTATTACTTGTTACTGTACTGTATTAGTAAGTAGAAAATCCATAATTCAAATAATAATGTTTTTTCCTTCCATGAAACAGTTTTCCAAACAATGACTTCAGATATATAAACATTAATTACTCAGTTTGTTTGTTTATAGAATATAATCTCTAGGACAACTGATATGACTCTAAAGTTCATTCACTATAATTAACACAGGAAGTTGATTTATCTTTTACTGACGTCATATGGCTGATACATTTTTTTCGATCGGAATACGGAGCTCACAAAGTATGGACTCTTATTATTTTTTCCAACTAACTATGCTATCGGCCTAGCAAGGACTCAACAGCTTGGTTTTAATCGCTTAGGACGTAGTTTATATAGTGCATGCATGACCACAATTTATACCACTGTCTCAACTTAACTAATAAGGCCTAAGGGAATAACGAGTCACTACAGACGAGCGTGGTGA
>JACEII010000022.1:3503691-3524929 GCA_014332785.1 Antheraea mylitta | reverse complement strand
CCTAAGGGAATAACGAGTCACTACAGACGAGCGTGGTGAACTAAATCATGTGACTGCTGACGCTACAAACTGGGATCAAAGATCTATATTGTCTTGTTTGATCGGCAATCGACTTCAAACATATTATTAGGCAGCGCCAAATTCACTAATAAGACCTGAGGGAATAACGAGTCACTACAGACGAGCGTGGTGAACTAAATCATGAGACTGGTGAGGCTACAAACTGGGATTAAAGATCTATACTGTCTTGTCTGATCTGCAGTCGACTTCAAATATATTATTAGACAGCGCATGCAGTAATATTATTCTATTTTATAAATTAATAGATAAATAGTATTAATGAGTTCTTGGCGGGATTTTAGTCTGTCATGTAGTGGATTTTATATTATATTCATGATCTTGTGTTATTTGACTCTATATTTTGTAAATTTGGTGATGTTTTACGTAATATAGTTAGTTTATTGTGCATAAATAAAAAGTGAATGGAAAATAATACCATGGAGCATGAAATTCTGAGATGCCACAAAAACTCCCTGGAAGGTTCTAACAAGGAATCCACCATGTTGTTTAGAATATTGATACACACGACGCTTAATATTGAAATGATCGTACGAAGCTTGTAATATTATTGACTACGTGACAATGGCAGTAATCATCTGAAAGATTGATTGTCAAAAATAAAGTAAAGAAAAAATAGTATTAATAAGAATTGTCACATTAATCCTTATGTATTATAAAAGAGTTTTCTGCCACGTCTGTGTATCTGTCGGTTCGCGATAAACACAAAAATCACTGAACGGACTTTCATACGGCTTTCACTAGAAGATAAAGTAATTCATGAGGTAGGTTTTGGTATATAATTCGTCAAAGTTTTCTTGTATTATCAAGACGGGACAGCGTCTGCCAGGCGGCCCAGGCCCGCTGGTTTTATTTAAGTGAATCATAATATTATGTACTTACTGACATAAGTGAATTAATATGTAATTTTAATACTGTGTCTTCATAAAGAATATTAAAGAAATAGTCTCAGCACAACTTTATGTTTCGGACCCTAATTATTCAACCAAGTCCGAATAAACTGGATACAAAATATCGTTGATACGTGTCATGGATGAATTACCAATTATAATTCGATGACGTCACCGCCGAGTAAAACTGCCGATGCAGTCGCTTGCTTGCTAGCTTGACGTCGCTAAGCTACGCGAAGGTCAAGACCATCACAACCGGTTCTTAATAGATGATTCATTGTAAACACCAATCGACCAAAGTAAAATACCTTACAAAGCTTATTCATATAATCATCCACATTTAACGTTTCATTAGCTTGTAAAACGTTTAAGTTCAAAGTCAATATGTATCAGCCGATATATATTTCTTTTTTTAATCAATAAATGCTTTATTTTTGTTTTGAATTTCGAAACTGATTTTAAAACAAGAAGAAAAAAATATAACTTATCCGCCAAAAGTAATGTCAAGTACCTTTCGTGGAGTTTTTGGCGGGATTTTAGCTTGTCATGTAGTGGATTATATATTTTATTCATAATTTTGTCTTATTTGACTCTATATTTTGTAAATTTGGTGGTGTTTTACGTAATATTGTTAGTTTATTGTGCATAAGTGAAGTAAATGAAAAATAATACCACGAAGCATGAAATTCTAAGATGCCACGAAAACTCCCTGGAAGATTCTAACAAGAGATCCACCATCTTGTTAGAATATTGATTCATACGACGCTTAATATTGAAATGACATTATTGACTACGCGACAATGGCAGTAATAATCTGAAAGATTGATTGCCAAAAATAAAGGTTTTATAACTGCTTTCAAAAACGCATACGTTTAGATTTTAGAATAAAATTAAATGGAATTTGATTGTACACAAATAGCAACAATATGTATTTAAGGATTAAAGCAAGTATTGCTCTTTTCACGGTCTTTAGGAAACGATTTGTGTTTAAGGGTTAGACAAATATTGCTTTTTCCCCGGTCTTTAAGTTATTAGACCATTTTATACAAGGGTATAGAAGGTATAACAAGGATTAAACCTTTCCACCTCCCTTGAATACTAGACAATTGTTATATTTTTCCAAGGTGGTAATTAAACTAGCGTGTATTCGTAACTTCGCGCAAATTTACTAACAATTTTTTTTCAAATCTGCCCTTTACAGAATCACAATGTATTAAATAAAATGGTGGCTGACTAATTAAACGTCAATATGTCAATTCTGTCAATATTTTTGAAGAATTCTGTGTTATCCACTCAGACAAAATTTTTCGAAAATCAGTACGATTGAAAAACATTAGACAAATTGATGCCGCCTTTTTGAAATGATGCGCTTATTTAATTAATTAATTCGGAAAAAAATTAGAATATCCTTATTTTTTTTATGAAAACGTCTAAGTATCTAATAATAAAATAAAAAAAGTGATTTTAATCTATCTAATGTTCTTACATGATGTGCGCAAAACGGCAGACCTTATCTTTTTAATTAATATAAAAGATTTAACGCGAACGAAAACGTGAGCCATTGTAAGTGTATATAAATAGATATAAAAGTTAAAGTAAATAATCAAAGAGCTTATGTTACTAGGAAACGCGTCTTAGATAAAAGAGAAGCATTTCGAGATATTTACTCAAACACTTGTTTGTTACAGTAAGTATTTCTTCGTAAATTATAATAACTCGATAAGAATACACAGAACGTTCATAATAATTAAAGATATTATTATTTCCTTTGAAATAAATTTAAACTTTAACATTTTCCCAAGCCTATTCAATACTTCTTTGTCGTTACCACTTAGCATCAATAGCCGTCTTTGCATGACACACTCTATATCGCGTGAAATCGCTTTCGCGCGGGAAAGAGTGTACGTGTAAAGACAAACAAAACAAGTAATCACTTGAGAAACCGCGTACATGCTTACCCGTATACAATCCTGCACACTCCAATCACGCGTGAGAGAGCGTGTCGTATTAAGGCACCTTTAATAACGCAATCTACGTATGTACCTATTTATTCAATGCCAGCATTTAATTCAACAGCCATTACCTATATTCTTATTTTTGTCTATGGTCAAATATTGACTTAAACTTATTACTACAAAAAATGTAAAACCTTTCAATAACAATGGAATTTGTCTATGCTAATTTATAATTAATCAAGGAAAAAGAGTTTAAATATTGATTTTAAAATATCCTGGTAAAAGTATAAATCCGATTTAATCAGAGAGTCTATAAGTTCTCTACTGTATATAAATTACTAGATTCTCCCCGCGACTTTGTCTAGTTACTTTGGGGTAACGCTAACACACAGTGGAAGCTCTCAAAAGGAAAATTTTTGAAACATTGGTGCTCCGCTCCTATTACTCTTAAGGTGATATATTTCATATATTACCTTCCTCGATAAATGAACTATCTAATACTCTAAGTATTTTTAATATCTGGCTAGTAGTTTCTGAGATTAACGCGTTCAAACCAACAAACTATTCAACTGTATAATATCACAATTCAATAGATATATGATACTGATATTTATTTAAATGAGCGCATAAATTTTATCACATCATATACCTATTTATTAAATCAGCCTGTAAGAGACCCACTGTATGACCATAAAGCTCTTCCCAAAAAAAGGTATAGAATTAATAATAACCTCACAATCCCATGACGTATCGGATATTTCCAACTCTGAATAATCAACATTTTTATATTTTCCCACATAGAGTGGTAGGTATTATAAGGATATTTCTCAGATTCAGGTTTCCTCATAACGTTTTTTTACCGTCAACCGATGGTGTTATTAATTTCATTAGTAGATGAATGCAAATTCTGAAAAACGCGTTGATACATACCGGGGTCGAATCTGACATCGTTGAGATTTCATTATTTCACCGGTACAATCACTCGACCATCACGACTTCTTTCATACATATATATATATATATGTACCTATATACATTAAGATAACAAATTTGTTATTTCAATAGATACTTGTAAATCGATAAAGGCTTAAAGGAATTTGATAAGCGTCCTTTAAATTTTCGTTTGGATCGCAAAACCCCTATTAAATAACAGTGGTACGTGTACGGAAATTCCGTGAAATGTTAAGGACATAATCTCATAATTTAAAAAAAATCAGGGAGCGTCCTACAGACACACAGTAGAAGTGAAACTTTTGTATTAAAGAAAATATTTTAATTAATCATCAATAATTTTCGAATAGCATAAATTGTGTTCAGTGATCGCCACGTCGTGCCATCTGGACGAATTACACGCAACCACGGACAACGAGAAAGAAAGGGAGAAAGAGAGTATGTCTCACTGCTCTCCAACATACGAAGGCAAACCAGACACTACTTCCACTCTACCCAACACACCCCCACCACTTTTCTTCACATAAAACGGTTGTAGAACAAAATTTCAAAGACCTTACATAAAATTTTCTTAAAAAAAAAATTAAACATAAAGCGTAATTCTCACAAAAGAACCAAACTATTCTCCCTAGAACAAAGTCGCAAGAACCAGCTAATAAAAAGATAATGCTGACGTTATTGACCTTCACAATAACGCTGACGGGAGTGTCATAAGGCCATACTGATAACCAAAATGGCATCCGAGTGCCTAATAAAGTAGGGAGAGGAACGATATTGAAAAACGTTGGATTAATATGAAAATTGCCCCCCGGCTTAGAACAGAGGATGTAGTCTAACTAAGTAATAAAATACGCTCGCCTCTACGTCACAGCATTCCACTATATCGCCCGTGGTTAAAATATATTGAACTAGATCTGTAGTTTAAAACAAAATATTGACACGAATTCCAACTATTTGAGTGTTATTCAAAACGCGGAAGGCATATATCACTCGCACTAATACAGTTTCTGTTAAAAGTTAAAAAAAGAACATATTCTAATATTGTCAAAACAATTATTTTTAATCGTTATATACCAAGGATTTAAAACGAATACAATATAGGCACTGTCTTGAATCCTAAAAGAGTACAGCTTTCGAAATAATCGTAATTAACCTATACTAATATTATGAGGAGGTAAAGTTTGTAATGTTGTAGGGGATAATCTCAGGAAGTAGTGGTCCGATTTAAAAAATTCTTTCAGTGTTATATAGCTCATTTATCGATGATGGTTATAGGTTATATATCATCACACTAAGGCCAATAGGAGCGGAGCTCGAATGAAGAAAGTTTCATAAACAGGGTTTTTTCTTTGTGAGTTTCCGCTGCGTATTAGGGTCAGCCCAAAGTAACTATTCCACGCGAACGAAGTCGTGGGCAGAGGCTAGTAGATAATATAAATGCCAAGAAAATAGAAAAGACATAGGATACATTTTATGTACGAGAGATGTTGGGGTTCCCAAAGGCTAAGTCAAATTTGTATTAACGCAGGCGAAGTCATGGGCAAAGGCTAGTTAGCATAGAATATATCTAAGCATAAAATACCATAGATAAAGTTCCGTCCGAAATACAAACACATATCATAACACAATACTAAAGTTTCTCTTTTTTTTGGAAACCAATGATCTAAAAAATTAGTATTAATTGTCAAGTAGGTAATATTATAAGTTTCTTGCGATTATTTCAATGTTCTAACAAGATGGTAGCTCTGTTGACAGAACTTTTCAGAGGGTTTTGGTTGCAAATCAGAATCCATGCTCGAAGTAGTCCGTTGAAACTGTAAAGGCTTTGCAAGGCCAATAGCATAGTCAATTGGAAAAAAATCCATGCTCGATGATATTATTTCCTATACACTTCTCTTGCGCACAATAACCAAACCATATTACGCAAAACACAACCAGTATTACAAAATATAGAATCGAACAACACAAGAATATGAATAAAATATAAAATCCACTAAGAACATGTAATTCCAGGATCCCGCCAAACAATTATTGTTACTTATTATTGTGACTTAAACGGGGTTATTACAAAAAAGTTAAATGCGTATTAAATACTCGCTTTAAAGAGGTATCGTATTAAATGCACTGCGGTGGCTCGAGGCAAGTTCGCGTTATCTTTTTTTCGCGAGTCTAACCGAACCTAACCAAAGCGAGACAAAAGAGTAAGATGGCGAAGAATGTTTTTAAATCGAGGCAACGTAGCGAACAAGGACGAATCGATAATATCATAAATGTAAAACGTGATAAATAATAACCTTTTACGGAAATATAACAAACAAACCCATTATATATTTCCAGAACCTTCGAGCTCCTTATTTAATTAGTTATATAAGTTCATAGTATATATATAGCTTTAATTGGACTTTCAAAACAATTCAGAATCAATCTAATAGAGAATTACGACTAACTGCATTCTGTGTAATTTGAAAAAAAACCTAAACTTTACGTAACATAGTAAATAATATCTTCGGAATACTCGGTATTTTAGTAACCCGAGAAAGTAGCATTATTATAACTAGTAATTGCTAATGACGAAATTCAACCAAATTCATTACTGGAAATTGTCCCAAAATGAAGTACGTAAAAATTAAAGTTGAAATTGTAATGTGAATCGATTTATACGTAATTTTTATATGCTTTGTAGTTATTAGCCTTTTTTTATGAGATTGTGGTCATCTGATGTGAAATGACCTAGATAAAAACAAGCTCAAACTAAGGGAAGTCTGACTCTCAAGTGTTGGAGAACACCAACAGGTGCTTGACGAGAGATTTTCAACTTGAGTGTATAAACAAAACCGACGGTGCGCAATCTCTCTTGCCGCATTGAGCTCGCATACCTATAGTGTAATTTGAGAATTGGAAAATTTGAGATTCGTTCGATTTGAACAATTTCGATGTTTCACTTCTGTCAGACGTGCCGTGACGGTTCAATTTTTTTTTATTATCAGAGCGGGACAACGTCTCCTGGTCCCGCTAGAGAAAGTCCTACCACCATGCTGTGGCTTCTTTACGATGTTATCCTTAAGGCTCAGACACAGTTCCTCGGATTCGAAACACGCGGTTTCCGAACACGCCATCAACTAAGCCACCATCGCGTCAAACTAAGCCGTAAACGCTTCGACTTATTACTTACTTAATATACATACTTGTTGTTTGTTGGGATATCACAAGCAATCTTCGAATAGAGGCTACCCGATTAAGCCTCCCACGGCAGCGGCTCAAGCCTAGGTTCGATCCCTCGGTAGGGAGCCCTTGAGTGCGTTGCTTGCGCGATATGGTTACACACAAATATACATAACCGCTACAACACTACACGATCACCCCCATACACGTGCACGCCTGCACGCTTACACATGAAAGTGGAAGGGTTTACTTTTTTTTTCCCTTATCGATCTGAAAAACTCTCAATTTTCCGATAATAAATATATGGAAGAGTTGTTGAGGCGTGTATGCTTGGTACACATATACGTTTCAAGAACTCATACAAATATGAATAGTTACCTAGGTTATCTAAGATAGGTCGCGATTTTGCATGCAACAGGCAACAGCCAAGCCGAGGTGTGCCGTGCACCCTTGTGCTGGTTACCAAAATAAAATCGGCTGAGTGCCTTATGCGCTCGCCTTAATAGTCCGGTGAAGCTGTTAAGACCTTGCAGGGTCAGTAGCGTAGTCATTTTGAAAAAAAAAATCTTCGAATAGAGGGAATAAACTATTTCCAACATTTTTTATTAATAACACTGATATTTTCGATAGCATCCATTGACATATAAAAACCCAAGGCGCACAGTCTCGAATAACAGTAGCGCTCAAAACCGGCCGCAAAAACTCCCCAATATACATACGTGGTTATAGTTATGCGATAAACTTATGATATTGCAAATTCAACTTACTGAATGATCTAAAGTTGTTTTTACAAGGACGCAAATGACGCGAGGCTATTTGAAATAAGTTGCATAATCCAAAATTATGCACTCATTTTTGCGTGCCGGTTGTGAGACATTAAGCTTTTGTTAGCTTTTGTATAACAAAGATAGCATAAAAATCGATTCTCAAACAGAAGAGAAAGAGCACCTGAGCTGTTTTGTATTTGCCTATTTATACGTATATCATGGGAACTAAATATCTTATATTGATTAACTGTACATTTATAAATGTAATTGCTTCTCATATCCTTGCAACCTTTTTACCCATTACTGCTAAACCTTTGCCGAAAAGTGTGATAATATTCTTCTATCTGCTAGTAGAAATCTAATCGAACTCGATTCAGAGGTATCTGATAAAATACCAAAATATGAGTTCAAAAAATAAACAATAAGCAAACCACATTTCAAAGAAGTTTCTACTGAATAAAAATAGAAGAAGAATTGATATTCACTCGCAGGTTATTTTTATTTACGAGATTAATAAAGAAAAATTAGCAACTCTACTCAACATAGTATAAAAACTTGACGTTACGAAGTCTACAATAAATCTTCGAGCAACAGAAACAAACATTAATATAATAATAACATTTACAAATATTACGTAAGCAGTTTTGTTTAAAATTGTTGTACAAAATGATGCAGTCTTTCTGCGAACGCTAGTTTCACGTGACCATGGATGGAACTGTTAAATTCTGCGCGAAGTAGAACAATAAAAATTTGATTTAAATCTTGCATCTAATTTTTCATTCGGTCGAAAAACATCTAGTACTAGAGATAGGCTTTCCTAAACAAAGTTAAAATTGAATGTAGCCAGCAGCCGTTTTTTGTCTCATTGAGTTATTATACAGTAAACATATGTACATAATGTATTGTTTTTTTTTTGAACTGACTATTGGCCTTACCGGCCTTCACAGCTACACCAGACTACTAAGGCGAGCGCTTAAGGCACTCAGCCTATTTTCTTTAGGTAACATGCTCAAGGGTGCACGGCACACCTCGCCTTGGGCTGTTACTGAAAAAAACCCGATATGACCTAGGTAAATTTAATATATTGTATTTTATGTCATCACACTAGGCAAAGTGTGATTATTGATAAAATTGCAAATTTTGTGTAAAATTTAGAATTGGATAGATTTATAATGTTATGAAACTTTCGTTAACCATTTAAATTTCAGTCTTTTAGCTGTAATTCTACGTTTTTGTAAAAAAATTAGTGTTTGTTACTTTTAAATTAAAAACTAACTAGACGTATTTCGTTAAAAGCATAGGCTATATAATTTTCCATTTGTGTTTTTGTTAGATGCGTCCCTTTCCTCACGATGAATGTATTTCAAGCTCTAACCCTTCTATTTTAACCCTTTGTTTATTTATCGATTTATTTATATTTATACATATAATAAGAACGTAATTCTAACGTCTCTGTACTTTATAGACTTTTGTGAAGAAGCTTGTTGCAAGTGTCTTGGGATAACTAGTAAGTAATATACATTTCTATCAGTTTTTCTGTCTGTCTGTGTTTGTTTAGATACTGGGTTTACGGTAAAACCTAACCAAGAAAACTATAAAGCATATCCTCGAGTAACATTTAGCCTTTGTATCATTAAAATTGGTTTCCTCTATAAAAAGTTATTGTAATTTTAATGACGACGCAAGAGAGAATAATAGAGAAGTAAATTAATTTAATACATTCAGATGGTTTAATTAATCAATGTTATACGCATTAATTTTCACGCGAAGGAAGTCGCGGGCACAGCTAGTAAAGGAATAAGATTATAAAATTATTTACAATAAATATTAGAACAAGATTCACGACGTTAGACGAAAACGAGTCGCCTACGCTTGCGACGCATCGTATCGTTGTGGGACCACGCCCGGTGACGTCACTTGCGTAAGCGCTCAAATCCGGAGCAAGGCTGCCCACCCGTTTCATTGCTCCTTGACGAACATTTATCTCGACATTATTACATGACAGTCTTTGTACCTACTTAATATTTATCTATTTTGGCAACCAATTTTCTAATAGATTATTACAGTTATTGTCGAAAAAGGTAACGATATTACAAGTTTCTCGCGATCATTTCAGTAAACTAACAGGACGGTGGCCGTCTTGTTAGAACTTTTCAGGGATTTTTTGTGGTAAGCCAAAATCCATACTCTGTATATTATTTCCCATCCACTCCACTTGTGCACAATAACCATACCATATTATAAAAAAACACCGCCAATATTATCTATACTAATATTATAAAGAGGTAAAGTTTGTGAGTTAGTGACGTTGTGATGTTGTGGCGTTGTACGGGGTAATCTAAGGAACTACTGGTCCGATATGAATAATTCTTTCAATGTTATATAGCTCATTCATCGAGAATGGTTATAAGCTATATATCATCACGCTAAGATAATATAATTCCTGGATAATAGGAGCGGAGCACATATGAAAAATGTTTCAAAATCGGGATGTTTTTCTTTTTGAGAACTGCTGCGTGTTAGTGTATCTATTCCACGCGAACGAAGTCGCGGGCAGAGGCTAGTACAATATAAAGCCAATACGTTATATTATAACACAAGATTATGAATAAAATATGAAATCCACTACATGACATTCCAAGATCCCGGCAAAAACTCCACCTACTGATATATTAAATTAAACGATATCTATACCAATATTATAAAGAGGTAAAGTTTGTGAGTTTCTACTGTACAGTGAGGAACTAATGGTCCAATTTGAAAAAATCTTATTTGTTATATAGCTCATTTATCGAGGAAACTTATAGGCTATATATCATCACGCTAAGACTAATATGAGCGGAGCAACAATGAAGAATGTTCAAAATCGGGGTTTTTTTCCTCTTAGGAGCTTCCGCTGCGAGTTAGCGTTAGCCCAAAGTAACTATTCCACGCGGACGAAGTCGCAGGCAAAGGCTAGTAATTTATATTTAGATGTTTGCCACTATTAGTATTTATTATCCACTATATATTAGTATTATCCAGCCTACATATTGTCACGCGTTTCCAAAGAGGGTAACGAAAAAATATTTAACAAAGATAATCTGAAATGAAAAAGGGTTATAAAAGTCAAGTAATAATGATAAAATTATAAATAAATAATAAAATATAACACATAATTAAACCAGATATGATTAAGGTAGATAGATTTATTGTCCATGAGACAAACAATAAGTGCATTTTCATGAATACTAAATTGCGGACGACAGCTAGTAGCTTTACAATGTAGAAGTATATAACGCATGTTTTAAACTCATCCATTTCAACATCACATCCTATAAAAAGCATTACGAAAAGGACTGTACTTCCAGGTAGTGATGTATACTAACTACAAATAAACAAATAGCGAGATTACAACATCCATTAAAAAACAATACGCAACTTGAAAAACTGTTAATTATATTTTTTGTCACCTTTGTCAGTACACTATCGTATTGTTCAAACATTACATAATAACGATGACCTCACTCGAACAGGCAATCGGCACTCACGCGCATCTTGTTGCCTCCCCGCGGCCTCGTTAATCTCTGCACAGCATACATATGAACACCGTAGGAAGTATTACAATGCCATAATTGGTTTTACAAGTCGATAATTGTTGGAGGTTAACCCCTCGGCTGATTTTTCAAGATCTCAAAATGGCGGAACACGCTTTTAAATATCTAGCCAATTTTGAAAAATTATAATTTTATATACGTATCTTCACATTTTGTAATGAATACAGTGTTTTTATTATTTACGCTGTCAACAGTCTATAGACCAGTGTATCATAAGGTCTATATTGATTGGTACGGAGCTTAAACACTTATTTATGATTTTGAACAGTCCAGAGATTACTAATAAAGCTCATAAAATACATATAAAATTCGTGAAAAATGTACATAGCTGAAAAATATAAATAAAGTTAAACTTATGTTATTATATTATAATTCCAGGAATTATTGTATATATAATTTTTTCGAATCAAGGCAAAACCATTGAGCCCCTTTTCTCGAGCACTTGAGATTTCTATATGCAGCGGGAATCCCCTGGCAGAGACATCACGCAAACGCACGCATTTAAAATTCAACTTGGATGCGTTCCAAAATCGAATTAACAATCAATGGAATGAATCGGTTTGGATGTTAAGCGTCATCTTAAATTGGGCAAATACTTGAGTTTCCTAGGTCAGTATAAAAAAAACTAGAAAAATATTTATAATAGTATAGTTCTGAAGTTAATTTGAAATACATAAAACTAATAAATAAATACTTATTTTCACGCCGGTTATTTTCAGCTAAGGGTGTTATTTAAACCGACGGTAGTTTTAGACCCTCGTAAATGTGTTATAAACACCTAAATCTTAAAACTTATTTCGGATGGCATGGCATATACCAGACCAACGGCCGTAGCCAGTATTGACAAAGAGCTCACTTGTACTTATAGAAACCCGATGGATGTAGCCTATGTACTGAGTCAAGTATACGACGGTATATATTCACCGAAATCGATAGTAAGATCTCTGAGCACCAGGGGCTATCAGGGCGAACAAATACCCTCACACACTCCCGATACTCTCTTCCTGGTCCACACACAGGAGGAGAAAAAAGCCCTGATAAAAAAGGGCTACGGGGTAGGGGAAAGATCGCGCGATCTGACAGTCCATGAATCCCAGGGACTGACCTTCAAATCGGTGGTGATCCTGCAAACAAAGAGCAGAAGGGTACAAATCCACGATAGCGTTTTACATGCTATAGTGGCAATATCTAGGCACATCGACACCTGTGTCTACTATACCGACGTGACTGACGACGCGATAAGTAGGTTCATTCGTCGGGCCATGGACGCTCCGGCACGTGATATTGTGGATTACAACCTAAAAATGGCCATAAAGAATGGAAATGCAAGCGCTATAAAAACAATAACGTCATTAAACCAAAAATAGTTATCAGTAATTGAACAGTTAATATTTAATAAATGGCTAAGAATAATAATAAATATATATATATATATATATATATGCTCACGGATACGATTTTTACGTATACAAAATATTACATGTAATCAAAAAAAAGGTGCGGACCAAGAGTATGCATAATAGAACTAAAAAAAAAAAAACACCTAAGTCTTATCAATTTCATATTATTTTAAATTGTCGAATTAATAATGGGACAGCTATTTCTAATCGGAACATTTTCACACTTCATTCAACAGTTAAATTTAATTGATATATAAGCAGTTACTTCATTTACAAATGTGAACGAAATCCACATTAAAATTCGTTAGTTGAGATGTATTATCTTTTATGTAGGGCAGACGGGTCATTCGAAACTCGTGATATAATTCAATAAGGTGACAATAAATATTGGCTGTTCTGAGACAGTTATAGTATGTGGGGATGGTTATATGTTTGATTATTTTGGTAGTCCAGTGAAACAACATAAGACCTTGCTAGGTTAATAGCGTAGTCAATTCGAGAAAAAAATGTCGAATATTTTTTCGCATGAGTAGTAAATGCAATAAAAAAAGATGTTTAACTTTGAACCATAATCAAATGAAAAAAGTTAGCTTGAAAAATAATGGACGTTCCATAGTATACACAATATTTTTTAAAATATGGTGAACCTATCGTTATAAATAAACCAGGAGTCTATAGCATCGAAGCTTCAAATATAAATACGAATGGTTTGTTTATACGAATGAGAGTGATAATAACTCCAATAAAAATGAGCCGTCACGGGACGCCTCGCATCTAACATCACGTGACCTACCTGTTCGTTTGGGTAACTTACACCAAAGACCATAGAAGAGCATTTGTGTTTTAAATATCTTCAACACATATTTACGAATTACGTGTGAGAATTATTTGTAGATCATTCTTAAAATTATACTCGTAATTTAAAAAAAACACCATTTATCCTAATTTAGTTACCAGTTCATAGCTACTTATTCCTTACCACTCAAGGCACTGTTGTTATGCGACAACAATTAAGTGATTGTAAAAATTCCCGTACCTAACGCTGCGCGTTATAAAAGACGTCCGCGATACATTTTTACCGACCCTCCTGATTCAATCACGTCAGCGAACGATCAGTACCAGCCTGTCCCTCGAAACAGAGCGTGTTCACGCCCACGCCCGCGTAACCACAGATCACGCCGCCGTGGTCTGGGGATTAATTTCGCTCCCGCACACCCGATTAGGCCTCCCACGGCAGCGGCTCAAGCCTAGGTTCGATCCCTCGATTTCGCACAGAATATAAAAGCTTAACAACGGTTACCGTAATGAAAAAAAAAATGTGTAATTCCTGTTTCTAAAACTACTATATTTATTAAAACAGTAATTATACCGAGGGAATAATTACCATTTCTTGACTTTACAATAAATCAAATATTATTTTAGAACGCATTTAAAATTATCCACATTAGTCTAAACAAAGAACAGAGTAATGAGCTAACAATAGTGGTTTTCCGGCTCCTGTTACTATTGTTTATGAAAAGATAATAATTATATTATTAATATATGATATTACAATTATAAACCACCATAAATTATGAACAAATCCTCCTTGCAATTAAAAAATTTTATTCTTTAATACCTTCATGAGTTTACAATTAAATAACATCTTGCTAGCTCTGTTCTCGCTGTTTTTTTTAAATTATATAGTGTATTGATATTTATTCTGCTTTAGTTTTGCTTTAGTGACCTTAAATATGTATGATTTTATTGAAGTTTGGTTAAATAAGTAGATATAGGCTGGAGTGACAAATTTATATCAGGCGAACTACATGTTTACTATCTCAAAGCATAAAAAGTATTTGATTGAACATTACGCTTCCACCTAGAATTGTTCGCCGCTACTACGTCTCAAAACAAAAAACGTTTGATTTGATTTGCTCAATGTGTACCTGAAAAAGTTAAATCTCAAACTAGCGATAAAAGGACCAAAATCAAGTCATACGTTTTGTGGTGTGGTGAAATGTAGCAGAGGCTAATGATTCTTAGACGAATTTGCAAAGCAACATCCAGCAAAGTACTTATGATGGATATTTTAAATAATCCTTTATCAATAAAATATCTTTAAATGTAAAAAAAAACTGGCCGTCTCGGAACGCCCCGCAGATCTGAAGCATTTAAGTTAATCATCCAAATTATATTTTAAAAAAGTTTAAAGTTAGTTAGATATAGTTGGACAGAAATCGTATGCAGATTACACAGAGGCATCAACGAAGTGTATTATAGTATACACACGAGATTCGAGAGCGGTGGCTCAGTCAACAGCCCAAGCCGAGGTGTGCCGTGCACCCTTGATCTAGTTGTCAAATAAAATCGGTTGAGTGCCTTAAACGCTCGCCTTAGTAACCCGGTGAAGCTGTTAAGATCTTGCTAGGTCAATACCGTAATCAGATAGAGAGAAAAAAATGGAGCGGTGGTGAAAGGAGGCCTTTCGGCAAAAGAGAGCTTGATAATAAATGTCTCACATAGAAACAAAAAAACTATCTATAACAGGTAAAAGAGTAATGTTTGAAGAAAGTAGTTTGTACCGACTAAAAGCTTACACAAATATAAAGAATAAAATAAATTTGCAAACATAAATTCCACTTTCACTATACCCCGAAACGTAAAATACGCCTCAATATTTTATCATCCTACGAGAACCGTAGATTAATACCGTCCAGTTTAAAAGAGCTACCTCAATCTCCGCATTATTTGAATAATAAGTAACAATAGGGGAAACCGATTGAACTGTAAAGGTCTTTACATCGTTACAAGTGGGCGAGGAGAATGGCTGACTTTACAGCTTTCTAGATTGCGTAACCGCGGGCCGCTGATTATTGTGCCGACCGGTTTGACGAGATTGTTTTTCCCTGTTCCGATTTAACTTGTTTCCAATTAGGGGAACACATTATGAACGTTGACTACAAACTCGGCCTTAAAATCTTATAACAAGATAAAAGTGAAGATTAGACCTTTTTACGAAATAGACGTATTAAATTTCATAGGCGTTACATTAATTACAGCAAATTAAATGTTTAACAAATAGCAATTACTATAATAATTTGCTACGTGTAATTAATAAAAGCAGAATAGACCGGACACTAGATGATGAATGATTTAAATACATAACTATAAAAGTCTTGTAAAGTTTTGTTAATCCATGAGCATCAATCTTCAATCTTTTTGGCTGTTCTGAATATAGGTAGTAGGTTCGGACTTGCGCGTATATATAAATAAGAGTTTAATACAAAACAAAGTTAGATTATTATTATAGGAATCAAAAATCTTTTTTTTTTTATTGTTGCACGGCAAAATGAGTGCACTATGCCTGATGGTAAGCACAGTGCAACCCAAATATAATAACGACCACCGATTGACACACTATCCATCGCTGGTCGTCACTATCATGCCGGCCTGAAAAAAGCTGGATATGCACAGGCTGATCCCGAAACGCGACCCGCAGAAGCGAATCACCATTACGGGCTTTTTCGCCATATACATGGTGGTTGCGACCCAGTCAGGCTGTAAAACCTACCACCCCGCAAATTTGAATCGTTACATTTCAAAATGAGCCAATTTTAATCGCTCATAGAACATCTTTAATTTTTTTAAGATTTATAGTTTTTATACACCGAGAATGAAGTACACATTTTGTCGTTTATAAGGTTTTTAGTTTTTTATGGTCTTCATATTTTATATGCATAAAATTTGAAAACCTGAAAAATAACCTAAAATATTAGGAACAGTATAAATTAGATTCAGCTTATTCTGAAATGTAGTGAACACATTTATACTTAAGTAGACTCGATGTTATACTAGTAATATATTCACACCAAAATTTGTGTTTTTTCCAAACTATATTTAGAGCGATCAAAAAGACTGGTGCGGACTGTATATTAACCAATTTACAGTATATAAATTTGACCTCAGAATTTACAAAACTATAATACAGCCATTTTATTTTTCTAGTATCCTCACCTTGATTGACAAATATAAGAAGGACATTTCAGACTATTAGAGAGTTTAGGGAGTAAGCACATTTAAATATAAAAAATTAACAAAGGTGACTTAAGATTGCTAAGAGGTCTATAGAAGTTAAGGGTCTATGCTCCTTATACGTAGTTTTCTTGTTAGCGAGTAAGAAATGACTATTCCGGTATCCTGCGGCTGAGAAATTCCTCTTTCGTAGATGCAAAATCAGCAATATACATTTAATTCGCTTTTTTATTATTAATCAACTTTGTTCGCATAAAATAGTTACTTTGGACTAATGCACGCACGCAGCGAAAGCTCTCAAGAGGAAAAAGAAACCCGATTTTTAAACATTCTTTATTGGCGCTCCGCCCCTGTTGGTCTTAGCTTGGTGATATATAGCCTATAGCCATCCTCGATAAATGAGCTATATAACACTGAAATAATTATTCAAATCGGACCAGTGGTTCCTGAGATTACCGCCTACAACGTCATATCGTCATAAACTCACAAAATTTACCTCTTTATAATATTAGTATAAATAACAATCAAGGCGGCAAAATACTGGACTTAAATCGAAGTTTATTGTGTCTAAGTCAATTTTCCTTTAACAAAGCTACCGTCGCACAATTATGCGAGTTACAAAAATAAAGCGTCGCTAGGGCGTTTGATATTATCTGCCTTATAATCAACGGGATTTAACTGGTTTCGAAATTGACTGACCGTTGGAACTAATTTTAACAAAAATCAATTAAACTTTAAAAGTGTTCTAGTTTCGAACAATGCTCCCGGTCACTCATGTGAGTTTGCAGCTAGACATCCGAAATTAAAATGACTTATTAAAGACGCAGGTTAATACTATCACTACATTTTTGATATATTATTATTTTACTTTATAGGCTTGGAACGCTTCCCTTATAATTCCATACAAGATACGATTCATACATTCACGATTGTAATCGGGAAAAATAAAAGAAAGTCCACAATTTATACATATAAAACATGGTTGCCATGAAACAACAAAACATTTTTCAAGTGAACGAAGTCATGGGTACAAATAAGTAGATTATTTTGTTCTTTTTTAACACTTTACAGTTTAAACCCATGAATACGCTAAATTATACTTTAGATTACGCAATAAACTCAGTACAACTGCGATTCTACAATTCGCAAAACGCGTACCATAATTCGTAATTTCGAAACAATCAATAAATAACATGGAATATTTGACCAAAATATTTAAACAGCATTAGTCTAGCTAACTACTCTTGTGAGGAATTTTTGTAATCCGCCCATCAAAATTAGGTCTGAGATAGCAATGTAACAGTTAACTCGTTAAATTGCTTCAAATGATCTTAAAACGGCTCACATAAATTACTTTATCATTTGCAGGCTACAGAGACGTATAAATAAATGCACTTGAAATGTGATATTCGAGACGGCGATTGCGCACAAGGTCAATCCAACAAAATTTAGAGGAACTAACATTGTTACTGGCCAATCAATAATGTATTGGCTTCATATGCTGTCCTTTTTAGATACGTTGCCTAATAATGACTGACAAATAAGGACAAAACTGATGAAAGCTCAATCGTTAGATGGACAGATCAAGTAACAATGGTTACGTACCCAGATTATATATTTTATTTACTAAAATTTTGTACTAAATGATCATAACTCATAAAAATAATTGTTACGATTGACCTATTGAATTGTCGAAATGGTTTGTTGCCGAAACTAACATAATTATTTACAATAGCCAATTCACATTTTGATTTGTAAGTCGTAAATTTTTTCTTTAATCTTCTATCTATACTATAATAATATAATATTATAGAGAGGTAAAGTTTGTGAGTTTGTGACGTTGTGAATTGTGACGTTGTAGAGGGTAATCTCAGGAACTACTGGTCCGATTTGAATAATTCTTTCATTGTTATAAAGCTCATTTATCGAAGATGGTTATGAGCTATATATCATCACACTAAGGCCAATAGGAACGCAGCAACGATGAAGACTGTTTAAAAATCGGGGTGTTTTTCCTCTTGAGAGCTTCCGTTGCATATTAGTTAGCCCAAATTAACTATGTCCATGCGAACGAAGTCGCGGGCAGAGGCTAGTATATAAATTATCTTTATAATTGCCAAGAAAATATTTATGTGAAAGAAAATGTTTAAAAAATTGAACTGAGAATTAAAAAATCTCCATATAAAAATTGAGTGAGAGATTTTTTTAACGGTACCTTATTATCTGTCATATAGTAGCTTTAATGTTATATACAAAATCTTGGGATTTTCGACTCTATGTTGGAGTTTTTGGCGGGATTTCAGTCGATCATGTAGTGGATATTACATTTTATTCATAATCTTGTGTTACATGACTCTATATTGTGTAAATTTGGTGGAGTTTTACGTAATATTGTTAGTTTATTATGCATAAGTGAAGTGAATGGAAAATAATACCTCGGAGCATGAAATTCTGAGATGCCACAAAAACTCCCAGGAAGATTCTAACAAGGGATCCATTGTTAGAATATTGACTCTCACGACGCTTAATATTGAAGTGATCGCTCGACGCTTGTAATATTATTGACTACGTGACAATGGCAGTAATAATCTGAAAGATTGATTGCCAAAAATAAAGTGGAAGACTCTTAAGTTTCGTAATATTGGTGGCATTTTACATACCATATTTCGGTTACTGCACATAAGTGAAGCGAACCGGAAATAAGAACACGGACATGGAGCATGGATTCTGAGACGCCACAAAGACTCTGGATAGTTCTAAGAAGGGAGCTGCCATCTTGTCAGAGTATTGAAATTATTGCAAGACACTTATAATATTATTATCTACTCGACAATGACAGTAATAATCTTTAAGATCAGTAGCCAAAAATAAAATAAATAAAATGAACGAGTGAGTGGAACAGAAGACATATGGAAGTCTTTTAAATTAACAGAATTCATAAATCGAATTTTATACATAATCATTGCTATTTTACACGGCTCTATTATAAAGAAAAATCTTATCTCATTTCCCTCGTCAATAAATCCGTGTAAAGCCGGAGCGCGCAGCTAGTTTTACACATTATGATTAATGGGCCAAACATAGATGCTTCTAGGCTACTTATTTTTGGACTCGTTTGATCCATTGCTATTTTTTTAACAACCAACAAAGCAGGTAGGTATCACATAATTTTATAAATAAAATTCATAATTTTATTTATAAAATTATGATATTTGGTTAATTTCCTTCTAATTGGTTTGACGGACTTTAAAGATTTTTTTTGCAACTAAGATGTCCGGGGTTATTCTCATAGCTTTCACCTACAAATGGACCCGGTACGTGGCCCTGTTGTTGAAATTTGTTTTTTTTTGTTATTTCCACACAAATAAACATAATATAATATCTCAATTTCTAATTCAATTTCAAATCTTCTAGTAGCTATAAGTATGCAAGACGTGTTATTGAAGCAGATATTTCCTGAACGAGTCAGCATTGTTCTAGTTTTCATCCTAGTTGGAAACCAGATCAGTGTCAATTACAACCAAGCGAATACATACGTATCTATTTACGCTGTGAGAAATTGTTCTCTCTATCGGCTTATGTAACGTAAGCAATTTTATACAACACACTTTTTATACGATTAAAGATAAACGAATATGTTTTTTTGTTCTATTCTGCAGACTCTTGGTCCGCACCTTTTTTTTTGCTTACATGTAGTATTTTGTATACGTAAAAATCGTATCCGTGAGCATTTTTTTAATAGTATTAAACGCATATGTTACGACCGAATGAGTAAAGATGGCGCTTTAAATTTGTTTTTTTGACAGAAAACTCTAGGACTGACTATTATTGATATCTCATAGATGACGCCATTTTTTAATTTTGATAATAGTTTAATATGTAATAACTGAGCTATAAAACGCGTGGCCGGGTCAGCTGGTGATAAAATAGATTTTTTTTTCGATCTGTCTACTCTATTGACCTAGCAAGGTCTTAACAGCTTCACACTCAGCTTAAGGCACTCAGCCGATTTTATTTGACAACTGACTCAAGGGTGCACGGCACACCTCGGCTTGGGCTGTTGCCTGATACATGCAATTCACAACCTATCTGAGCTAACCTAAGCTAAATTAACTATTTTTATATTCGATAAGGGAAAGAAACAAAAAAAAAAACAAAATCCTTCCACTTTCGTGTGTTAGCATGTATGCGTGCACATGTGTGGGGGTGATATGTTGTCGCAGTGATGTAGGATTTTGTGTCACTGTATCGCGCGAGCAGCGCACTCAAGGGCTCCACACCGAGGGAACGGAACTAGGCTTGAGTCGCTGCCGAAGGGGATTAGAATGGCAAATTAACTTCAAACTATCAATTACAATGTAAATATTTTTGCAGAGGTATCAGCTATCTCTCTCATTTCGTTTTTTATAGAAATTGTTAAACAAA
>JACEII010000022.1:3445948-3503681 GCA_014332785.1 Antheraea mylitta | reverse complement strand
ATCAGCTATCTCTCTCATTTCGTTTTTTATAGAAATTGTTAAACAAAATATTATACATGTTGTTTTTTTGTGTGTTTTTATGATATCTTTTTAATTTTGTGATTTTAAGCTGATCGTATTATCTCTTGTTCGTAGAATATTTATATGTATAAAACGGCTACATGTTGATCGTAGGCTTAAAAACCTACAATGAGTCCAAGTTGTCACTGAAGAAAGACGTGATTGTTGCATGGTTTTTCAAGGTCGTAGAGCCACGCTGAAGCTATTATTGATTTCAGCATGAAGGGGTCGTCTCGCCTGAGGTAGTACCACCCTTTGACAGAAAATTGATCAAGCATTGTTGCGTTTCGTTCAGTCAGTTAGAGCGCCGGATGCCCACCGCCCGTCCTCTCCCTCAAACACAGACTGACAATGCCTACTTGCGACAAATCTGGTACTGCTAGTGTCTATGGACGGTGGCTGTCACTTAACATCAGGTGACTCAACTGTCCGTTTACCTCCTATGATATAAAAAAAACATCAACTACAACATGGTAATACAGTCTTTTTAATGCCTGTCTGGAATACCTACCACCCTCAAGTTATACATTCGTTACCTAGCACATATACTTGTAATTCAGCTTTCGCAGTTAAATGCCGATCACTTTAGTCTTACTATTAGACCACATCGTTATTTAACATCAGATCAGATGTTGATGGTGAAAAGTCAATAATAAGAAATCGAGCATTACTAAGAGGAACCGAACTGTGAATGCCTATGTCAACAAGATACCATCCTGGATGGCTTCATCAAAGAATAGAAGATTGACAACTAAAATCTTAATTTTCCAATTAGTTATGTACAATGGTGACATATCTATAGATATTATTTTAAAATAGTTCCATGCGTAAATGTTATTTTAAAATATTCCCACTCGCATTTAAATTTGAAGATGAAACAGGGTCGTTGGCAGCAAAACAGAACAAACATTGTGTCGCAAATGTTTACGTTAGTAAACATTATTCTAGTTTTCGACTCCGACTCAGAGGTTTTGATATAGTTTTAGCTTATCATTTGAACAAAATCTTATGTGAAAGTGCGTGTGAAGATTTATTACATTATACGCTTATTATATTACACGCTAAGCCAAGATGAGAATCTACTCCCAAATGTTACAGCAGGAACACTCATATAAATGCTTGACGATCAAAATTAATAGCTAACCAAGCGGACTTAAGAACATACCATACGGTTATGATTTCATTACAATGTTTTTCCTCAATATCAAATCGGGGTTTCCAAAGAAATCGAACTATGTTACGCGACGTTGACTAGTCATCCTCGCTTCCATATATCAATAGTACCTACCAACGTAGGGATTACCCATATAAATAACTGTCTTTTACCCTCGGATACTTTGAAGATTGTAGATTCGCCGATTTGCAACGAATGTGGCAAGGTAGACGACGTCCACCATTTCTTGGAGGAGTGTAAACAAAAATCAAATTAATAGCAGGTCTTTTATTAAAGAATATAATATTAATATCAGAGATGTGGGTGTATATCACAGCATTCTGGCAGAACCGACATCGTACTGTTGTAAAAAACTATGTAGCATATTTAGGTTTAGTAGTTAGTGTATGTGTGTTTTTAGATATTTAAGAATTTTTGTTGTATATAGATATAAGTTACGATGGGACTGACATGTCTAAAGTGATAAAAGTCCCTAAAGAAAATAAAGAGGAAAAAACACACTCGGATACGGATTTGACATGTTGTTCAGAGAATAATCGTTATTCCCACCATATAAAGAAACGCAAAAACGTTCGCCAACGGCAGTGAGCAAAGATGGCTCGACTTTCTCACTGAGAAGTAATGCTGTTCCGATAGCTAACTCAGGATGTATGAAGAAGAAACAGCTTCAAAGACAAATTATAACAACTAGTGGGCGACCAGTGGTCGACATTCGATCATAGTTATTTGCCATTTGCCATGATCTTTAATTATATACAGTACGACTTAAAATCAGACTTAAAATCCCTTAGGTATACTTATTACTTACATTACTTTAAGAACTTAGTTATTAAGATTAATAAAGTAAAAGGTTTATTATTTTTTGCTTTTCAGTTTTTTCGGCGGTTTAATTTTCCGTTAAAAAGTTTTTATTTGAAGTTCGTTATTGACGGCTGTCAAA
Organism: Antheraea mylitta; assembly: GCA_014332785.1. Lineage (NCBI taxonomy): Eukaryota > Metazoa > Arthropoda > Insecta > Lepidoptera > Saturniidae > Antheraea > Antheraea mylitta. Next base: position 3,501,507 of record JACEII010000022.1, on the reverse strand, counting down.
ATGTCTTTTTTAATTACATGTGTGTATATGTTGTATAAAATTGTAGCAGTCGTGTGAGTAATGCATATTTACATTAATTAAATTTACTTCTAATGCATTTTATATGAAATAAATAGCTTTCTGCACTTCTCCGTGAAATAAACTTTAACTGTGCCAAATTTGAAATTCATCCGTTCACACAGTTCGCTTAAAAAGGGGTACAAATTGTTTGCTTCACGTATTAATATATAGATAACCGGCAGATGCTCATTTGTCTTCAAGCTTATTTGAAATTATTGTAGAAACCAATGATATTCTATGGTTTGTAGTGGGGAAAAGATTCGATAATAAATTAATAACAGAGGAATGCTAACAAAACGATAAATTATATGAACAAGAAATATATAATGAAAACTAAGCCTAGGTTCGACTTTATCGTATTCTTATGAGTATTCAAGAACCCGGTTGTCCAACTTCGGAGCGCTGTAAAACACAGATAAATTAATGAAATTTAACAAATTTGTAGTGGATATGATTTGTTAAAAGACTCTCTATACGATTATTCCGATGTTATCTTATGGTAAATGTCCAGAAAAATAGTTAGAAACCAAAAAAGTAATTTATTCAAAAATGTTTCGATCTTTTTGTTTATAATTTTTTTTATACATTTTATAAAAAAAAAACTAGAATTAAAGTTGTAGACAATTTAATCTGCTACAAATATTTCTCATAAAATTGTCTATAGGGTTCTTAGTTTACGAGATACAGAGCGACAACTATTGGCACCCCCTTATTCCAAGATGGCGGTAGGGAAGCAAGAATGGCGACTCCACAAACTTTAATTTAAGCTTATACTAAGCACCTACACATAAAAAAATCACGTTCTCTAAAGAACGCACGCTAAGGCCTAATAAATGTGTAACATTACAATGGATTATATTACATATATACAGGTTCGCTATACCTACTACACGTCGCTAATTTGGTGTAGGTGCAATACGTCACTAGTATGTCGAGATCATCGATGACGATAACCCATAAATTTTCCTCTACCCAAAATTGATCATCCCCACTAAAGAAGTAGATTCCTCAGAAAACCAATTCTCAGAAACTTTTCGATAGTGAACGGACAATCTCTTACGTGTTTATTAATTGTTGAACTCTTTTTATATGTTACTAAATTAAATAATTCATAATTTTTCCTCATAATTCATATTTATAACGCATATCAAACCGCAGTTATTGCAATACGATAAACAATAGATTATACTATATGACCTTTAGTTATCGAAAATATTCCCCGAGGCCGACACGACCTTCCAACCTTAAAACAATACGACATTAGCGACCAACTGAATAATAATTATTGTCCTAGTTATTGCAACCCATAATTAATTCGATGCTGTCATACAATACCCTATAGAGATAATTATTTTCTCGCAATATTCCACCAACGCGTTCGTGTCAACCTTTATACTTAATTTATGTTTATCAAAGTAATTATATAGCTATGTATTAAATACAGTATATATAGGACACACCTAAAATAATGAACCTGTATTTATTTGTTATAGATATGTCGTATTCACGCTTCCGTAATCCGCTTCTATTATTATATATTCCATAATTACCAAGTAATAACAGAAATAAATAATAATATGTTTCACACTGGCGAATTTACTTTATATACAGACCACAATGTAACCTCTATATAGGTTATTCGTAAAAAGGGGGCCTAACCAAGTTGCTTATCGAAAATCGGTAACGCAAATAGAAAACGGAAAAATGTATGGGGATGACATATCTGATCGCTATTATCACGTGTTCACGTGATAAAGTCACGTGATATAGCGATCAGATATGTCATCTCCAAACATTTTTCCGTAAAACTAGATGAGCTGGTTTTAGAAATAGACTTTAGGATAGATAATCGTAGTGTAAAACGCTTTAAAACACTTCTGTAGTGGTAATCACTTCAAAATAACGCGCTCGGTTACTTTATCGATCGGCCAGTGTTGGCTCGAGGCACATTTTGGGATATATCGATATCTGATCATGGCATCCCCTTGCTTACTCTTAAATACATCAGTCGTACATAGAATAATTGATTATAAATATTCAACAGTCTCAAATTTACATGACATCCCCGCATACTAAATATCGAAATGCGAAAAGAATACATACGACCGAACGATAAAAGTGATTTTTTTAATGAATTCGTGCATATTAAAGTGTATACATATCCATTGATGTATACAAACGTGTGCTCGCTCACTGATCGAATATTGACCAACAAGAAAATTAGATTTTTTCAACATTTTTTATTGATAACACCAAAGCTCGTCAATAACAAAAAATGAAAACAAAATTAAGTAAATCAGCCGAGAAACAGAGGAAGGAAATGTTCTTAACCGTTTCTCCGCTACTTTTTTTTATCTTTATTTTTGGCAACCAATCATTTAAATTATTACTGCCATTGTCACGTAGTCAATAATATTACAAGCATCGTGCAATCATTTCAATAATAAGCGTCGTGTCAGTCAATATTCTAACAAGATGGTGGATCCCTTGTTAGAACCTTCCAGGGAGTTTTTGTGGCATCCCAGAATTTCATACTCCGTGGTATTATTTTCCATTCACTTCACTTATGCACGATAAACTAACTATATTACGCAAAACACCACCAAATTTACAAAATATAGAGTCTAATAACACAAGATTATGAATAAAATATAAAATCCACTACATGACAGACTGAGATCCCGCCAAAAACTGTCTCCGCTACTTATTTCTATATTGGTATACATAATAGTAACATCTGAAAACGCACAATGTATACACTTGAAATACTTTATTTGATATATACAAAACACACTTAATATTATATTATTAATATAATTAATAATAATAAAGATGTAACTCTCGGAACGATGCACTTCGTAAAACTCGACTGGACCCGAGTGAATCCGATTCAACGTCACCGACCCGAGCATAACAATTCAATTTCGTTTCCCATCCAATCAGTCTATAGGAGACTTGACTTCAAGACTGGAAATGAGTAAATTGAAAGGCGCTAAAGGGTAACAAATTTTGGACCGCCGTACTGTTCCACATAAATTAAACCTCGCAGCAACAATTAGACTAATCAATCAATAGACGATGACAAATGATAGTTACTCTATTTAGCCTTACGATGAAATAAATAAAACTGTAAAAATATTCCTTCGTTTTTTTCCCACTAGGTCGTCCCTAGGAATTGTCGCCTAGAACAATAATCGGCAAAGTTGTTATCCAAAAGAACGACTGGTCGGTTCCATGCACTGAATCTCATTGCACGTCGTCCTGCTTATTATGTGCGCACAGTGGAATTAAAATTATATTCATCAAATGTTTGGATAAACAGTCGTTCAGGCACTAAGTTAGGTTGCAAAACAACACCATTATAATACATAAAATTAAATAATTATGATCTACCAAACGACTATATACCCACAAACGGGCACCCCCAGAAAAAGGACAAAGACTAAGTCTTAATTCAGTGAGTCTTTTTTAATTTAATAGAGACATTTTTATGGAAATAATTAGGATTAAAAGCAAACTCTCGAACTTACTTTGTCTAAGTATATATGTCTATTGCTACTGCTAAGTCGTCACGGGACGCCTGGCAGATATGAAACATCAAAATTGTTTTGTATTAACTTATTTCCATAAAAGAACAGATTACGACAGGAATCAGTTACGGCATAATGAAAAGATAAGGCTAAAAGGACTCAAATTACATCCATAAAATAAGGACTGTTTATGTATTTTATTACATAAATATTCATTTTTATTAAATACAAAATACATTAATTCAACTGGCGCGGTTTGTTTGGCGACAATTATCAAAGTGCGCTAGGTTGTCGGCGCGTGCCGATTAACACCAGTAGAAAGAGTGGCCTACAAGATAGGGTTGCAAATGCTTTTGAGTATTTCGTTAATAATGCAATGTTCGTGTTTTGCGACGCCACACCAGCAATCAGGTTTACCCTTCGCCTATAGATATTCCACATCAAAATGGACAGAACAGAGGCACTGTTCTGTAGGATTGCATTTCAAAAACAACTTGTCTCAAAGAGCGCAAGTTAATAAATATTATTTATTAACTTATCTTGTAAGAGACAAGTTGTTTTAGAAACTTAAGCCTACAGAAGGAAGACACATTTTTCCGAAAAAAAAAAATAAAAACACGGCTAGTCGCTCGCAAAAATATATATTGAGCAAAGGCAAGCTAGAAGGTATACTTTTAATCCTAATAATTTCGATAAAAATGTCTCTAAACTTTTAAGTAAAGCTTTAAATTTAAGACACTTTTAATAAAGTTATATTTTGTATTGTTTATATTTAGCTCTATTGGATGGCATGTTTGCCAACCACTGGTCTAGCAACTACTAGCTTCATTTTACGATAGGTTGGGCCCTACTCATAATCGATATCATTTTTTTTATTTCCCGTGTTATTTATACTATTACTTACCTGGAGTATTGAAGCACATAATGCCGTCATCGAAACCTGTAGTAATTGGTGCTTAGTGTACTCGTGGAGCTGTTTGCCGCAGCCTCGTTGGTACACCGCGGAGCATTCTGAAGCGTACGGCTTATGGGCAGCATCGAGGGGACCCTGACCGCAACACGAGAATGGCACGTGACCAGTCGAAGCGTAGTCACTTGGCCCGATTACACCACAGCATTCGAACTGAAATGTAAGGTAATAACCATTTCAGGTACTTAATAAACGGGTAAGTTAACCTAATAAACGTTTTCAACTGGTTTCAACGATAGGATATATGAAAGATGTTCATTTGAGGGGAATTTATTTTTCTCGCCTCATTATTAGGATTATATTAGGAATGATTGTTAAAATAATATTTTAAAAATCCCACCAAAGATGAGATCCTTATTTTTAATTTTTTATTACTCGCTAAACGAATTAGAAATGTACCCTTTAACTAAAACGTACAATTTTTTTTCTACATCTTGACATTTCACGCTATTCAATTTACCATGAGCAGAACTTGCACCCATCCTCTTCAAAAGTTATTTTCTCTCGAACTGACTATGCTATTGGCCTAGGAAGGTCTTAAGAGCTTCACTGAACTACTAAGACGAGCGCTTAAGGAACTCAGCCGATCTCTTGAAAGCTTTTAAAGCTTATATTCAATCTACGAACTTAGTCGCCAATAAAAAATTATATCCCTAATTTTGCTCCCAAATACTTTTTTTACATTTTTTTCTACTTTTCCTCAAATCTATTAACTTTACGGCAAACTTTTATAAAATGTTTATTGTAGAGAATTTAATTTTATATAAAAAAATCCACTAAGTCAAAACCGCAGAACTTATAAATTACAAGATAAATTGAATTAATCATAAGAAAACTGTATATATATTACTAGCTGTTACCCGCGGCTTCGCACGCGTTTTTTTAAATATATTAAATAAATTTAAAATTGTGATTACACATCTAGTGTAAATTACAATAATACTATTTTAAAAATATTTGTATCACACGCACATCATCTACTGTAACAGGTAACGTGTACATTATGTATGTGAATACTAATAGTGTATCGAATGGAATGGGATTATGATCAGCCACATAACTGGAATTTTAAACTATATATCACCCTCAGTGCTCACACTATATAAGAAAATAATGAAAATATGAAGCTACACATAATCGAACAATAAAACAGCTAATTAGTTACTTATTTGCCCGTAAGATTCCTGTTCAAATATTACTTGTAATTCGGTGAAGCTGTTAAGCGTAGTCATTTCTAAGAAAAAAAAACATTCAAATAGGCCTAGTCGTTTCGGAGATTACCCGGAACAAATAAAAAAACAGACATATCGACAGAGTTAAAAAAATGTTGATGTTTGTAGCATCGCAGATTGTATTCACCAAAAATATTTTATTTTAATATAAATTACACTCACTTTACTTTTATAATACGTAATATATCACAAATAAAAAATTGGCAAAAAAATTAATGTAGAATAGAGTTTTTTAAGTGTTTGGCGGGATTTCATTCTGTCAGGTAGTGGATTTTATATTTTTTTCATAATATTGTGTCACATGATTCTATATCGTGTAGAAATTGGTTGCGTATTATATAATATCGTTCGTTTATTTTGCATAAGTGAAATGAATGAAAAATAAAACCACGGATCATTAATTCTATGGTCTTGAAGATTAAGAAGATAAAAAATTACGTTATATTATGTAGAGGATTCGGCACTTATACCTTTACATTAAGTTGGACATAGAAGAAAACTAACTATATTGACAACTTCAGAATTGGCTGTATGGATTAATACCTTCGACTGTCTTATTGGACGAATATTATTACTACTAAACTTTCTGAATAACAACACAAAATAAATTTAAGAAATGTTTGCGATATAAACGTAACACGTATAATTAAAAATCGAAAACAAAACTAACGTAGAATAAACTTTTTCAATAGGAATACAAAATAAACTATGAAAATATTTTTGATAGAATGTTATCGCGTTACCATGGCAACGCATATAATACTGACATTAATACGCAGCGGAAGCTTCCAAAATAGCCCGATTTTGAGACATTCTTCATTAGTGCTCAGCTCCTTTTGGTTTTAACGTGATGATATTTAGCCTATAGCCATCCTCGATAAATGAGCTATCTAACACTAAAAGAAACTTTTAAATCGGATCTGTAGTTCTTGAGATCATAGCGTTCAACCAAACAAACAAACAAACAAACTAACTCTTCAGCTTTATATATTAGTATAGATATAATTATTTTATTGAGATTAATTGTTGTTCTTTTTTCTGAAAATATATTTATGTTTTGTTCTTGCTTGTTTCTTTTGTTATTTTAATGTCCCTTATTTTATTAATACATTTTTCTATTTTAGATACAATACTATACGGTAAAATGTGTCTTATTAATGACGTATGATATATAAATATATGATAGTATTCTTTATGTAGGCTTGATATGTGATGTTTTTGAATGATCTCACAAAATAAATGTACGCATAAAATGAAGTATAATATTCCTTGCGATTGTTGAAGTGGCTATACAGGAATTTATATTACAGAACAAAAACTGCAAAAAGGCACCAAATCAGAACGGATCGAGGGCACAGCGTAAACTAAATCCGCCCCTGGTCAAATTCTTTAACCCTCTTACCTGTACGTGCAATTTGTCCCAACGTATCATATCCACCGAATTCGCTTCTGTGCTATGAGATTCTTCGAAATATTTCGTCATAGCCGTTTTCACTTCAATCTCGACGCTGTCCCAAACCACCATCGCCCATACAAAACAAGAGAACTCTATCACCACGACCAATACGATGAGCAGACCAGTCTGGAAAGATATATTTTTCAAATTAGAATTTAGCAATCACATTGTTCGTGAACTTAACGATCATAAACCTACGAAAGAGCGTTTCCTTCAGAAGAAGATTACCTATCGAGTGTAATCTGAATTGTATGTATCTAACACACAACCAGAACATATGTAACAAAGAAGGAGTTTATAATGGGATCTTGGAATGTAATGTAGTGGATTTTATATTTTATTCATAATCTCGTGTTATTTGGCTCTATATTTTGGAATATTGGCAGTGTTTTACGTATTATAGTTTGGTTATTGTGCACAAGTGAAGTGGATGAGAAATAATACCACAGAGCAAGGATTCTGACTTGTCACAGAAACTCCCTGGAAAGTGTTAGTAGATACATCTTTATAAAGAGTGTAGTACAGCACTAATATGTTTTATGTCTGTGGTAGATGAGTTTGCATAATTAAAAAAATATAAGAACGGGTGTAACTATGGCATCTGGTAAAATATAATATGTGTATTTTAAAAAATAAAACAAGTTAATTATAATAAAAGGTTTATATTTACATAAAGCATTCCCTATACCCTTCAGAAAGTTTTAACAAGACGGCCACCATCTTGTTAGAACACGGAAATGATCGAAAGAAACTAATAATATTATTACCTACTCGACAATGGTAGTAATAACCTACAAGAACATTGGTTGCTGAAATATAATTTTAAAAAGTAGCAAACAATAGAAATGTACTATTATACCAATTTTTATCCAAAGCTTTTTTGAAGCGAATAGTACGTATTTGTGTGTGTGCGTAAGTGTGTATGAGTATCTCTGTAGTTCTAGTAACATACCGACATGTGTAAATATATACTTATGTATTTAAACTATAGGATTTCGTATAGTATATAGTTTATTAGCATTCTCATATATATAATTTAATACATGTAAGCCAAAGAACTTTTACTTCACCGCAAGTATATACAGATACACGCACTGTTTTTTTTTATTATTATACTGGGACTTAGAAGGAGGTAAAAAACCAGGAGGATTTAGAAAGTTCTAAGTAGATGAATAGAAGATTGGAACTACATTCGGTCTGTAGGAATAGTTATGTACTTTTTATATGAAAAGAAAAACCAACATAAAAGTATTGATAAATAAGATCACCAGGTTAAACCTGCGTAGATTTTGCACTATTTTCAGCGCGGCTTTTTTTAAAAAACCAGTACAAATCGTTTCAAAAGTAACATTAACAAAAGTCAAGAACCATTATTATACCTAAAACTCAAATTTGGTTGGATTCTGTTTTGGATTTCGGCGGAGACGGGCATTTGGAAACAATTGATAGACTTGAGACTAATAGACTATAGTATTAACTGAGATTATGATCAAAAGAAAATTAACATTAACAATTTCTAGCAGTATATAGGACCGTTCTGTCTTTAAAATTTCTTAATAAATAAAAATACTTTAAACTTAAAATATTTTCACCAAAGAGTATATCTATCTAATATTAATTAGAAAAACCATTAACGGGTACCCACTATAATTACGTGAATTTGGTGCATCGACATGGCTGTCCTCCAGCCGATCCATGCTATAGAACACGTGATTATTGCCATCATCAGAAGTAATATCGCTGGATATTCCACGTTTATTCCAATGAAATGCCGATATAAAAATAATCTGTATAAAAGAAATCCACTCGTCGCAAACAGCACAACAGCTGACATCTGTTGACAAATTTTAAAAACTTTTCAAACACCAATGACAACCCGGCGAAAACTAATACCAGGAAATCGTAAGTATCTATCTCTTTCACACTTGGGCAATTGTTATGTCAATAACAGCGGTGACAGTAATGATTATAAACAGTTAAAATTACATTCATTTGATTAATTTAACAAAGCATACGTACTCCGCTATTAAAAATATTTGTGACACAAAAACTATTAGTATATTCGTGATAATTATTGATTTATATTTTCCTTGGAAATATTAGTACTTTGCAATACACAGAACTTATATTATTATCAGTAAAAAGTGGTAACAATTAACTGGAAATTTGCTGATTCAGTGATTAATGAACAAAAAAGTGTGAGAAACTTTCGAAAAAAAAAATAATAGTTACTTACCGCGAACAGAATATTAAAAGTTAAAACTAAATATTTCCAACAATTCGTAGAAATAGCCATTGTTTTAATCATTCACATATCACAGATCCAGTTTAAAACTCGATTCAAAACAAAGAGCCCGGCCGTTCCACCTCAAGGAATGTTTGTTTTGTGGTCCCGCGCGTAAGTTAGTAGTGATGCAACCGAGCGACTATAACCCCGTACTAATTTAAACATTCGACATTTAATCAACACGAACACCACTTATCGTATTATCTATACTATAACAAACTAGTATAGAAAGGTGCGTCAACATTACTAAATACATGAAAATGTATTTGTAAGAATGACACATTACTGTATTAGTATTTTGTTCAACCATATCAGTTTATCATTTAGATAACAGAAGATTTCGTAGCTTTAGTAATCTAACCTACTTTTCAGCTCGATAAATATCCTAGTTAACTTTCAGACGTAAGGCGCACACTATAAAAATAAATCAGTGACATATCTATTTTCATCTCTCCGTTCGTTCTCATCTGCAATGCCCTCAAAACATTTACAGCTATAAACTCTTTATTAATCTATTTCTAAAGCATTTCATCAATAACTTAGCAACAAAAATTCGACCTACCAGGAACAGAATTTTATTAACATTTATAAAATTAAAAAGTCGTTACTACAAATAATGAATTATAAATAGTCACATGGGCATACATTCTTTACAAGCGAATCGGGCAGCGTTTCCAATTGGACTATTGCCGAGACTTTTTTTACCTCCTCTTTTATGTCTTGACTTACGGGACCAGCTTGCTTTGTTGTACGTAGCATTGTTCTTGCTCTGTCCAAATTCCTTCCATACATTGCTAACAGTGATAAAAACGCCCAACCATCAGCTAAAGACGGTTCCAATTTCACTGCAGTAGCCGCCCAACGTTCTGCTAAACTATCATCTCCTAGTTTGTTATAAATTCGGCCAATTGTGAGCGCTGAATGTGCACAAGGTGCTATTTTATGAGCTCTAGCAGCTCTTTGTAAAGATATTGTTGGATTACTTTTAAATCCATTTATCGCAGCACGTAGCAGTACTGCCGGGCATTCTTCTGATCCGAATCGTTCACTTTCTTTCAAAGCATTCGCACACTCTTCATCCCATCCACGAATACATACTAAGCAACTAGTACGCATTTGAGACATGATAGGAGAAGGACCAAAAGACTTTATTCCTTTCTCAGTTACTTCCAACGCTTTATCATATTGGTACCTTAAAAGTAGTGACGTAGCCTGTAAATAGTACAAATCCTGGCTTAATGTAGTTTTTAAATTATCACGACTGCCTCGAGTAGCACACTCATTCTCATAACAATTTAAAACTTTTTCCGAAAACTTATAACATCTTAGACACAAAAAGAATGCGGCAGTTATCAACAAAGGATCATGTGATGCTATTGCAGATGGAATCCACACACGCTCTTCTTCCCCACTTATATCAGTCCATCGCTGACAGAATTTCTTCCATTCTCTTGGTAACTCATATGCCTTTCTCATTTTCATGCCAGCTACAAATGCTGCATATGGATTTCCAATATAATGATAAAAAGTATGTAATGCTGCCCAACCAATAGCCTTAGCAGTACCATCCGAATAATCTCCTTTTACAGCAATACGAAATGCTGCAGCAGCTGTATCTGCACCTTCAAAGCCTTTATCAAATTCCTGCCCCCCGTAAGTCCATAATAAATATTTATTTCGTATTTGTACACTCAGGGCTTCAAGCAAATAATTTCGAGCATCTACATCATTTCTCTCTTCTAAACAGCGCAAGGCTTTTGAGAATAGCGTTCTAGGGTGATTTCTAGCAATATTTAGATTATTTTGAATATGTTGTTCTGCTGTTCTAGTATCACCAGCAATACGACTTCTCGCTGCAGTAACTCGAGAAGGTTGACGTAAAGGTGGACGGTGTGGAGCGAACGAGGACGTCACCGCTCTTCGACTGGCTCCATGTTGAGCTGTTACTATGTTTTGCCAATCTATAAGTGAACAATTTCCAGGTGGAAACTGTTTCAGCATTGTTCTTACTTGCATTAAAAGACGATTAGCTGCTGTATGTTTAATGCCTTGATTCATCGACACTTGTCTTCTACAAGCTAAATTACTCAATTCTTTGTGAACAGCGAGAGCTCCACTTTCTCTGCTTATACGCCTAAAATCTACAAGAGTATCCTCTGAGTCTGGTTCTATTTCTAACTCATATACTGGTGCCGTTAGGCCATTTGGAGGCAAAAAGCCAATAGTTTCGAATAATGTAGCTGTTTTTATTTTTGAAACAAGAGGTTCTGCTATATCAAATCTGACTATAACAAACCCTGTATGTCCGAATTCATCTATTAACAAATTTGACTCTCGAGCACTGGGTTTTGCGCTCGAAGGAGGAAGCTCTAATAAAGCACCAACTCCTTCGGGCAGTTCTGTTTCATTGTAAAACAATAATTTGGCACAAATAGACACGCCACATTGATCCGATTCCAACAATGCACTAGCGTCTATAAATCCCATGTAACGACCACGTACATCTATTTTACCAGATTCGGGAACGCCAGCTATCTCTATAAGAAGTGGAGATGATAATCTTTGCTTTAAGAGTTGAGGGTCTATAAGAAATCTCTTCATTGCGTTCCAATAAATTGAACGACACGTTTGGTTATATTTCGGTATAAGATCATACGGAATGTATACATCTTGATTAGGAACATTAAATGCTGTATTTGCTGCCTGATCCATATTACTGGCAGAAGCCCACATTATTTTCTTAGCGTCAATAGAACTAAGAGACATACCAAAATTTACCGACATAGGCTCAAAAACACCATCAAGACCTATGGCACCAAGATAAACTGTTCCTTCTCTTGCATAAGGTAAACAGTGAGCAGAAATCATCGTTATTATTAGGGGAACTTTCGTAATTTCACAGGTTCCTTTAGCAACTATACGAACATCAACCTTACATTCTGATGACTCTCCTGTGCTGATAAATGTAAGCGGCACTGTCAAAAATATTTTGTCTTCACCCAATAATAACGGAAGTAAATCAAGAGTTCCGCCTAAACGATTGTCTACATTAAGTAAAGGATCATGGTCCTTAGCTCCTTTACCGCCTGCAAGACGAATTATAAATATTAAAGGATTATCGGCAAGTGAATCTTGAGAATATTTGTCTCTTAAATTCATCGGCAATGCTTCAATTTCAAACATCGATTCGTGTATCCATTTTCCTTCGAATAGAATTTGTCCTTTAAATAATACCAAAAATAACCAATCTCCTGAGTCAGACGGTTCGCCGAATAAGCAAAGAGAGAGGCTGATCATACAAGGTGCAAGATTTGTCTCTTCAGATTCAGAAAATGTACTAGATTTTTGGTTCATTAATGGTTTAGGTGGCATCTTAAATATCAGGAAAATTATGTTCACAAATACAAATTATATTACACATCTGATGATAACTCTTAAAACAAATAATTAATTCTTTTTTGTTGTAATGATACTCAATAGCTTGCACAGAGTAAATTCGTTTACTATATAGAAATAATTTTATTTATGGACATAGAATTTAGAAAAAAGGATGCAAAGATCAAGGTTTGATCATCCATAACAGATTGTCAACAACGGTTCATGGGGAGTTTTTGGCAGGATTTTAGTCTGTCATGTAGTGGATTTTATATTTTATTCATAATCTTGTGTTAGTTGACTCTATATTGTATAAAATTGGTGGTGTTTTATATATGTGTAATATGGTTCGTTTATTGTGCACAAGTGAAGTGAATGGAAAATAATATCACGGAGCATGAATTCTGACATACGACAAAAATTCCCTGTAAAGTTTTAACAAAGGAGCTACCATCTTGTTAGAACAATAAAATAATCGCACGACTCTTTACCTGAATATCGATTTCCTAACTTGTCCTGATAATTTTAACCTAACTTTAAATTTATCTACTCGGCACTTGGAGATAGCAGAACAATTTGTTTTTTGCGATTACTCGAAGATTAAGAACATAAAAAATGTATGATAAATTATATAGATGATTTGGCGCTTATGTCTTTATATTAACTTGGACATAGAAGAAAACTGACTCAAGAATACATAAGAACTATCCGTATTGACAACTTCAGAATTGGCAAAAGAAACAACTTTAAAATTAAGAAGATAAATGATAGTTAAAAATTTACGAAATATTGTATAGAAGATTTGGCACTTATACCTTTACAGTAACTTAGCCACAGAAAAAAAATGGCTAAAGAATAAACAAGAACTATCTATATTGAAAACTTTAAAATTGGCAGTATGGATTCCCTTCGCCTGTCCTATTGGACGTATATTATTACTACCACCTATATAGGTACCTCCGAGTTTTTGGCGGGATCTTAGGCTGTCATGTAGTGGTTTTTATATTTTATTCATAATCTCGTGTTATTTGATTCTATATTTTGTAAATTTGGTGCTGTTTTACGCAATATAGTAAGTTTATTGTGCATAAGTGAAATGAATGGAAATAATACTACGGAGCATGAAACTCTGAGATACCACAAAAACTTTCTCTCCCAACTAACCATCTCGTTAGAATATTGAAATGGTCACACGACGGTTGTAACATTATTGTATCTACTATAACGTTAATTGAAACAAAACATTGACACTGGCAAGTGCTTCTGCGGAGCCAAAACAAGAAAAAGAAGAAGAATAGCTACCTAGAGATTTCACATTTACTTGAAACGTCAACTGTTGTGTTCCAAATACATAAAAATTTGTTCGTATATGTAGCATAATTTAATACTATAATGCTCTGAGCACATATGAATAAAAAGGACAAGAATTAAATGTTATTCATCTGACAATGAAGAGTTATTTTTTTATGTTCCTAATCACAACATTTTGTTTATATCGTTTTTAGATAAAGTAAAAATGTTATAAAATGTATACTTTAATTCATGGTTTTTACAAACACATTGTTCAAAAAGATGAATACTGTGTATTAATATTAGGTCTTGACAATGCTGGGAAAACGGTAAATTAAAATATGATATTTGCTATTACTTCCGACGCTTACACAAGATATTTATTACTATCATTTTTCAGACATACTTGGAGGCTACTAAAACAAAATTTACTAAAAAATATAAGGCAATGAACCCCAATAGGATAACAACAACAGTAGGTCTAAATATAGGTAAAATAGATGTAGATGGAGTGAGACTCAATTTCTGGGACCTTGGAGGACAACAAGAACTGCAGTCCCTATGGGACAAGGTAAATAATGAAGTTATAGGTACAAAAACTTCCTAATAAATATTTATTATAGCAATAATAAAAAATAGAATTATTCTGTAAATGTACTGTCTCCATATTAAATACTATAACTTTATAGTGACCTTATAACGACATATATTATAATAATGATTCATTTTACAGTACTATGCAGAATGCCATGCTGTTATTTACATAGTAGATTCCTCAGATAGAGAAAGAGTTTCAGAATCAAAAGAAACCTTTGGTAAGTGTCATCATAACGACCACAATATAATATTTTTTTAATATTCATTATTTAAGTTATGAAAGAAACGCATGTATACATATAGTACTTTTAGTTAGTCATATTTTCTGTTGAGTGCAGAGGAAACAGTATCATTTAGAACCTTTAAAAACAAACTCGAAATTGATGTATGATTACTAAGTTTAAGTTGTACTGGGCTAATAAAACAACTGAATACATGAAGAATATAGGTATAAATTAAAAATCCAGAAAGAATTAAAAATAACCTTTATTAAAAAAAAATTTACAAGTATGATGTGTTCAACATATTTCCAGCAATATTTATGTAGCATAATTTATACTTATATCATAAATATTACCAGTACTTTTATCCATTGTCTATGGATGATCAGATCCTACTGTAAATTCATAAGAAAATATGTTACATTAACATAAAAAAATATTAATAAAACCAACATTCATGGATTTAAGTGAAAATTATTGAAAGAATGTGAATCACATAATGGATTCTGAGTAAAATCTTCAAACTTTAAAACTACTTCAAATAATATATATAAATGTTTCAGATAGAATGATAGCATCAGAACACCTGTCAGGTGTCCCGCTACTAGTGCTGGCTAATAAACAAGACATTCCAGATTGCATGGGTGTGCATACTGTCAAACCAATATTTAACCAAAATGCACACCTCATTGGTGCAAGAGACATCATGTTAATGGCTACCTCTGCACTTACTGGGTGACTATTACATTCAAATAACATTTTGAATTACACTGTAGCTTTTACTTGTGGCTGTGCTTGCATTAATTTAGTAAAGATACTTTACTGTCCTTTATTAACAATACTCTTTTATGGATGAATGGTTTGGAACTATTCATCTGTCCTATCTGTATCCCTGACAATGTGTATGAAAAATTCCATGATGCTTGGTTGAAATGTTAAAATGTGAAAGCATAAGTAACAAAGATTTTTTTTTATACATCATAAGAAGCAAACAAACAGGCGGGTCACCTGTTAGTGATCACCACTTTCTATAGACACAATCAATATCAGAGGAGCCGCAAGTGCGCTGGCAGCCTGTGTTGGTGGGGTAGGAGGGAGGCTGAGGGGGATGTGGGCCTCCTGTGCTCTCACTGAGAGAACGAAACTCAGCGATGCAAGCACTGATATTTCATGTCAGTTTCTATGAGAGGGTGGTTCTATCCCAGGCAAGCCAACCCATTCAACCTGAAACCTTCAACCTGGCTCTACTCCAGCTTCGGTTTTTATAATAGGGTTTAAAATGATATTTTGCATTTTCGATCACTAAGATGGTGATATATCAAATTTTTTTAAAAGGCATCATGATTTGACTACTTTAAAAATATAAAGTTACTAATGGACTATAAAATTGAGAATGTAAATTGTATCTTAAAAATGAATAATCTTAACCCAGCTATGAAAAACGTTGCATAAAATCATCATGGATTTAATGCGATTGAGCCTAATAAGAACTGTATTTTCTTCCCGATTAGGCCTCCTACGGCAGCGGCTCAAGCCTAGGTTCCATCCCTCGGTAGGGAGCCCTTGAGTGCGGTGCTTGCGCGATACGGTGACACACAAATATACATCACTGCTACAACACTACACGATCACCCCCACACACGTGCACGCCCTACACGCTTACACATGAAAGTGGAAGGGTTTACTTTTTTTTCCCTTATCGAACTGAAAAACTCTCAATTTTCCAATAATAAATATATGGATGAGTTGTTGAGGCATGTATGCTTGGTACACATATACGTTTCAACAACTCATACATATATGAATAGTTAGCTAGGTTAGCTAAGATAGGTCGCGATTTTGCATGCAACAGGCAACAGCCAAGCCGAGGTGTGCCGTGCACCTTTAAGCTAGTTGCCAAAATAAAATCGGCTGAGTGCCTTAAGTGCTCGCCTTAGTAGTCCGATGAAGCTGTTAAAACTTACTAGGTCAATAGCTTAGTCAGTTCGAGAAAAAAAAAATATTGTGAACCCAGTACTTTAACAATGATGCGTGTTCATACAAACAGACACACAGACAGATATCTTACTGTTATAAGAAGGCATTCACAGAGTAGATGATACATGATAATAAAAAATCAACAATTGTCAAAGAAAAAGCAGATTTCTTTATATCCCTACTATGTTCACACTTTCAGAATTATTTGGCTAGTTATTTCAATATATTCTACACGAATTGGGATATATAATCATAGAATAAGAAGATCGAGGTGTAAATAAGAGGGTGTGTACTGGCAACTGCACTTAGGAACCAATCTGTTTAGGCTTAGGGGTTTATCATATTGGACCACATAGTCACTTAAAATCAGGTGAAATTGTGGTCAAACACTAAAACCTTGAATTAATTTTTAAAAGTTTTCAAATTAACTGTGAACTATATTTCTTTAAATGCAATTTTGTTGTTAGTACTTAACATCTATCGAAAATTGTATATGGCCCCTAATATTGTCCTGATAATAAAAAAACCTTCAATTCTTAAAATCTTTTGACCACAGCACCTCTGGCCTGTTGCAATTGTAGATCTAAAAAACATACACACACAAAAAAAATTCTATCTGTCTATATAATCTATATTTGTCCAGCCTTTAGGAGGAGTTCAGTCACATAGAGTCTTATAGAAGAATTATAAAAATAAGATGTAGCCCAGTACGGGTCAACATGCATCCTCAGGTGCAAATACACCCACGATTGATCTGTAATTCGCCCGCTGCAAGATTACCAAATTACGAATTTAAAAATACTATTTTTTTAATGCAAGATTTAGGTTTAATTTCCACAAAAAAAAAAAAAACTTGAGGCAATATCTTTTCATTGCGCACTTGCAATGTTGGCTACCGCTGATGTAGCCTTTATGCTACTCAGATTATTCTACCAGTAAAAAAATATCTGGCGAAATTGGTTCAAATGTTCAAGGATTCGTTGGGACAAACCACACATCTTAATACTATTTCTATGTGTAATTATTCACTTTATAAGCATGTTGAAATAGATTAAATAAATGTACAATAGAGATAATACAAATATACTTATAAATAAAGTACTTCACTATATCAACACAATTATTTTTAATCATTCACTGTTTATCTTCATTTGATACATACCCTACATTTTAGAACTGGGTTTTGCAAAACATTGAATACTTTCTTTCATAAATATTCTCAGAAACATTTGCAAACATTTTAAATAAGATAATGAATAACAAAGATAAATAAACTTATCTACTAGGCAAGCATGTTATGTGCTAAAAATTTCACAGCTCACTTTTTATTTATCTAAAGGTTTTGGCAGTCACAAAAACTTAATAAAATAGCTAATAAATTGCTTCTTGAAAAAATAGCTAATGATTATATACATATATATATACTACTTTAAATACCCACTAGATAGAATGCTGTGTAAAGTATAGCGTAATAAAGCGAATAGTAAGTGAAAAGTAATTTACATAATAAGTGTTACTCATTTACATTTTTTATTCACAGAGATGGTGTTGACGAAGGTATCAGATGGCTTGTGGACTGCATAAAACGTAACAGCGTTGACAGACCGCCGCGAAATCAAAATGATAATAGTTTATAATATTGATTATGACGCATTGTACATTATGACTCCAAAGTCATACTAATACAAATGAATATTAATTAGTTATCCTATTAAGATAATAAATGTGACTCGCACATACTATTGTTATGTACAGTATTGAAGTTTAAGAATCAAATATTACTAAAGTGTTATTGCTGTCCTTTTTCAGTGATAAATTGTACCTTTGATAAGAGATACGCTATGACTGAATATTTGAGGAGTACCTGCACCTGATAAAACAACTTTGATAACAGTTCAGTTTGTGCTGCCGTGACATACTGTGGCATACTTTGTGAAATGTTTTTATTAAAACGTTTTTAGTATAAATATTGTGTGTTGTTTTAATTATTAACATGGCATATCCGATGTATGAAGTTGATTGGAGTGTTTTGCCGCCAGAGCAGAATAGAAGGTGGGTAGAATAATTAGCTGATGGTGTATTTAGCTCTGTTGTATGGTGTTTTATGTATTGTTTTGCTTGCAATAATTAGATAAAACCGTCAATACTTCCCCTTTTCTAATTTTTCCAAAGAGTCAAATTTTCCACGTAGCGTTCGTTCAGGATTCAATTATAGTTCCTTTTGTATGTTTATGTAGTATCTTCATCTACAAATATATAAAATAATTATTATTTTTACCCACAAATTTTAGATACCTTTTTTCAACTTTTTATTTTTAAATATAGCATAATCTTTTTGCGTCTCTGCTTATTGAAGAAAGAGTTTTGATCGGAATGAATCGTAAACGTCATGTGCGAGTCACGGCAGCCATGTTGAATTTCGTGCAACGCACCACAGAAATGTCAGCTGACAATTGTATTATTTCTTTACAATTATTGTGATAATAAGTTGAGTTTTGTCTAGAGTTTGTATTATATGATAACGAATACTTAATTACCTACAAATGTTTCATTTTAGTCTTGAATAGAAGTGAAAAATATGACTGAAATTAGTCTGAGGTGGCGTGAAATTTCACTTGCATTTCTATGGTTTGTGACGAAATAAAATGCTTTTAGCGTTGACTACAAACGTGTAAATTACTCTTCAGTTCCTTAAAGTTATGATTTAAAAAGTAATTAAGTGATAAGTTTTATAAAATAGTGTTTTTATAATACATTCTTGAACCCCTCTAACACCTGACTGTGCCGAGAACGATTACGAGCGCTCGTGAAAGCGGAAGATCATTTGTCATTGAGAAAAAAGCAAGGATTTTGTAAACGCACAACATGAACGGCTCCGAATCTGGGTAAAGTTTCAGATATATATATTCTGTATAAAGGTTATATCACATTTGTACATAATAGGTCTTGAATGACACTGCACACCTTTTGCGGTGATATAAGTGACATACGTGTTTGCGAACGAATCGCGCACTTTGAATGTGCTACACTTATATTCGCTGTATTCAACATTTTAACAATTTCTACTATAGTACATGTAAAATAGTTCATACATCACTTTGTAATCATTTCAATAAAAGAAGAAAGCAACAAATTCTGAAAATTATCATCAATTTTTATTTCAGCATAATTAGTACATATATTTTAGCTACTCTTAAGCTTTATAAAATTGCTATAGGTTCCGCTAGGCAGCTGTCCTACTACAAACCTTAATATTCAGAGGTTTAGGGAATCTAAAAATTTGTTATTATATATTCTTTTATATGAGATGGAATAAAAGATTTATAAAAAAGGTTTTACATAATAATGAAATCTGTTCAATAGCACCATCTTGGGGGTGAAGTATAACTAAGAACTATTTATGTGAACCCATAAGTAAAAACAATAATTAAAATATGTTAAACATTTGTTAAATAGAGTATTGTAAAAACATAGATACTGGAATGTTATGTACACATAAGGAAAGGTTTGAATTGTTCTTAAATAGTTGAGTATGTCCTTTGCTTACAGTTTTTATTAAGATAAAAAGAAGTAGTTGAGCAGTGTTTTTTCTGGTAACATGTAAGTAAAGTTGTGTCATGTTTCTGAATAACATTTATAAGTTATTCTTTTAAAGTATCATTACTTTAAATAGGTTTCATAGCTACATTTGTAGAAAAGAGTATATTACAAACTTATTGGAGTTAACTCATTAGTGATTTTTTAGATTGTTTACTTTTTATAAATATGTTACTTCATTATCACATATTTTGTTCACTATCTGATTTTGGCAAGAAAAAGAAAAAAGTTTTCTTGTAAGAAATTTCTGAAATACATATATTCCAACCAAATAATAAGAAAGGTTGCATACTGTCCATAATACTGTCTATATATTGATATTATAATTTTATATTTAATGTAAATTATATACAGAAAAGGCACCTGTGTCTATAATAGACATAGATAAAAGTATCATTTGTTCAAATGGTTCTTCCATTATTTTATAACTTTTATATTTAAAATATAATACTGTAATTATAAACAACAGAATATTGTTTGGAAGGAATATACAGGTCATGCAACAGTAACCTATCTATTATTTCTAACATAATATAACACCATTGTAAATGAACAAAGCTTCGACATTTCTCTGACAAAGGATGTGAAACAACAGTGAAAACCAAGTCCACTATGCCTCTCATAACAATAATGAATCTGGTTATATTTTGAAATGTGTTATTCATTAGGATATAGTTATATGGATGCTCAGTAAATGGGTATCATTAGAAAATTATATTTCATCTATAATCTTTTAGTTTATGGAAAATAGTATCTGACAATTTTAATATCACACAGTAAAATTTTAAAATCCAATTATACCAATATTTATTTGATAAACAGGAGACATAGTACACTAATTTTTATAAACTGAATTTCTGATAACATTTTTTGTGTTGTTAAAAAAAAATTAAATACATATTAAATATGCACTTTAAAGAGGTTTCGTACTACGTTTGCATTTGCACAGCACTTGCACGAGGCAAGTTCATGTTAACCATTTTTGCAAGCCTCACCTAACCTAACCAAAGTGAAGCAAAAGAGCAAGATGGTGAATATTCAGCGAGGGCAGTGCATTTACAATGTAACCTTTTTAAATCAAGTATTCAATACATATTTAGAAACTTTGTAATAATACCCTTTGTATTTACTCTTTTTACTATCTAAGTTCACTATTTTATGTGTTTCTTTTTGCTTTTACTTCAATGCTAAGCTCATTGTCATTTTTTTAGTCTTTTGTTTACTTCTCTTTTCCTTTTATTAAATGCCCATTTCCTACAATAGCTTATTTACTTGTAATAAATGTGAATAGGGTGGCTAAATTTTTTTTATAAATTTACTAAAGTTTTGAGATTTTTTATGCCATTATAATTTGCAAGTTTCAGTGAAATATCAACAATTTTCTAACATATTACTCATATATTTAATCCTTTTATACAATTTATAAGTATAAAGTCATACATACCTATTGCAAATATACTATATTTTAGAGTTATGCAGCTTTGCTTAGGTGTTTGAAATTTAGTCTAAAAATGCTGGTATATTTACTATTTACTTGTATATAATATTATTAAAACTGTGTGTGACATTTAAAATAGTCAATGTATGAGTTCTAAAGTTATCTTCAGTATATTGAGCAGATAGCTATGCAAATAGCTAATAGTTTAAAAAGACATCTTGTCCTTGAAAGTAATCAGCAAGAAACTCTAACTTGAAGATAATTATACTTCATCTTTTTTTATTAGTTTAGTTTTATGTCAACTTTGATGCAATGTCTTTAAATTCTGTAAGAAGTATTAAATTTTAGGTCGATGTTGACAATTTTCTCTGCTTGTTGAGTATATAATGAAAAATTGTTTCATAATGTATAGAAACTAATATAAAAAATGGAATGATAAATAACTTTCAAGCTAGAATGATACATCTTTTGTGCGGTACATACTTAAAAAAAGTGATTTAAAGGCTGATTTATTCATCACACATTGCTTGAAATCAAGTCTCGTATGCAAATTGATGTCTAATCATGGCTATTGGTAATTGATCCTAATTGTTCATATTGACTTCATTTATCTGGAGCATTTATGTATATGTACTTTGTGTGTGTTGATTCAATTATATTTTCATTGATATACTCCGGGAATGTTCAGTGAGTTGTTTAGTGTTTATTATTCTTAGCATAACTAACATTATATTATATTGAAGATGTAAGGCGAATGGTCTAATTATTGACAATTTATGTGGTTTTCTTAATTTAAATATACTCACAGGGAATTAATTTAATAATCTTAAAGTGTAGTATATTATAGTTGTAGAGTTATCTGTATCCAAGATAATTAGACATAGTAGTTCATCAGCTAGGGTATATCAAGTATATGAGATACGTGGTTCTCACATAGTCCAGAGAAGCTGAAAAGCATGTCAGGCCAATAATTTAGTCAGAAAATAAATTGTGGTCCTCAATTGACTGGATTTATAGGGCTCTGGTTTGTTACATTTCGAAGTTGGTCTCTAGTCACCATATATATGTAAAATCATGTTTATATACCCAACTATATATTCAAGGAAAACATCGTGAGGAAACCTGAACCTGAGAAATGTTCTTATAGTACTACTGTATGTGGGAAAAATATAGAACTGTGGATCTCTCACAGTTTGAAATCGCCAAAACGTCGTGGGCTGATGTGGCGATTACCCCCATACCTCCTTTCGGGAAGTGGTCTATGGCCGTACAGTGGATCTCTTACAGGCTGATGATCATATACTCAAGCCTCTATAATATAACACATATAGCTTTCGGAATTGGCCAACATATACCCAAGAACCGAAATGCTTAGAAGTTAATACAACAATATCTATTGGTAATAGATTCCTTTTAGTGATAGTCGCCGTTGTTTTAGTATACTTCTTGTCCTCGAGTCTAGTGTTATTATAGAAACAAAGTACCGTCAATATTGAGATCTTTTTTGGTATCTTTTGGTACATGTTCTTTCGTATCGCTTTATTTCAATTTGGTCTATTGTAATTGCTATGTAATGGTCGTAAGTTGACATGTGGTCATATTACCACGAGTAGAGATGATAGCGAGGGCGTATTGCAACAAAATCCCTGCATAATTTACTATACAAACGAAAATAACCTTGGATTCTACCTTCCCATCACTTAAATTGATATGTACCCGGCTAACTCCCTGTTAGGATGGAGCCCGGCGACTTATTTCGCCTGACTGACCGTTGAAGCGGGATGGTAGTTTGCATGTTCGACTCAGTGCCGCCACTCTAAAAACGGCGGACGGTACGCTGTAGGGTTTAAGTACGAGTCTCACACTACCCATACTCTCCCAAGGAAGGGTAGCGTGTCTATGAGAATTTCCCCACGTTAATTTTTTTTAAGTGATATACGAGTATTTCATATGTCGCAAGTCTTAAATAGTACCGTGAAGTTCTCGGCATGTAATACGATAGACCAGACGCCCGCACTGTAAATCGATGGAAGTCTAAGAATTTCGTCTTTGAATTGAATCTTTGAATGAACATAAAGTATTTTCATTTATACTAATAGGACTACAACAAAAGCAATGTTTACATTACCTATAATAATAATTATTATCTTTCTCTTCTTATCTTATATAAATAAAACTATAGAGGTCTGCCGTTGTGCACGCAGCACGCAAGAAACTATAGTAATTTTTATTATTTTTTATTATATAGACCTTGGTCTTTATGGAATGGAAAAGAAATATCATGACATCCTAATTTAATTTACAGTTACTACGTGTTTAAAAAACTACGATTTCTGTAGACAATACGCTTTGAACTTTGTACGAAATGGGGCAAGCAGTATGGTGCGTATGAGCAGGAAAGAGAAAGTAAACGAATGACATTGTTTACAAAGAAGTCTTGTAAACAAAGTATAATTTTGCTTTCATTTACGGCTTTTTCTTTTACATACAATATACTGTTAAGATAAAAAACAACAAAGACCAAGTCGCGGGTAGCGTCTAATGTCTGTATATAGTAAATTATTTTCTTACTATAGTTTTCAAAGTGACAAATTACGTGAAGGAGCATCGAACTCCGAAGACGTAAGGACAGAAACTTAGCTATAAATCTTGTTATATTGTTATTCAAAATTAAGATGCTGCTTACTATATTATTGGCAAGCTTATCGCTAAGACTTATTTGGTATTCAGAGATGCTGCTAAACCAGTGTTATTTTTTTTAATTTAAATCGTAATGATTCTTCAAAATTAGTTAATTCGAAATTTGAATCGTTCAAATAAAATGTTTAATTTTTTAAGATTTTCAATTTTTATACACCGAGAACGAAGTTCTAAGTTTGTCCTTCATAAGGTGTTAAGTACTTTGTTGTAATCTTCACATTCCAAATCAAAATTTGAAGATTTTGAAGTCTAATTTAAAATAGTAGAAAAGGCCAGAATTGGATGTAACTTACTTTGAAATATAACAACACATATATTATCTAATTTCAAACTCTCCTAAAATAAAACTAGAGTAATGTTTGTTTGCAGGTTTAACCCGGCGTTTAATATAGCCACCATTAAGCAAGTGGTAAATGAGGCTATAGAAAGAGGTGAGTACACATCACTCTTAATTATCTTATCCGGTAAACAGAATCTAAGCTATAATAGGTATGTCTCTTTTTTGACACTTGCGATATGTTTACTGTCATCTTTATTACAGAGTATATTTTTTGTATGAATAAAATTATCTCTGTAAATGATAAAAATGTAAATCTAACGTGTCTGTTCTTTTTAGATTTTCATGGAGAAAATTGTTGCATGTGTCTTAGTAATAAGATCCATTTTAATCATTTTAGTAATGTCTGTCCGTCTGTATATTTATTTGAACACTGCCAAAGTACTGAGTTCACGATAAAAATCACCAAGAAAACCGTAAAGAATATCCTAGAAGTTTAGTCTTGGTGTTATTAAAATTGGTTCACTCTTTAAAAAATATTGTATTAGTAATAAATAACAACGCGAATTAAGTACGCTTAAAAATAGATAAGTAAATAAACATAATATTTTCAGATAATTTTATTAGTCCACGCGGACGAAGTCGCGGGCATAGCTAGTTTTGAATATAAATATTTAAAGATATATATGGAAATAACTGTACTTCTACATATACATATAATTATATTTCTATTAATATATTTATTATGTATATCTATAGTCATTTATTTATTAATTTCCGTAATAGTAATTCGACCTTCAATTGTAGGTACTATATCAATTTTCCAACGATGACGTAATTACTCGAATATTATAAGTGATCGTTGAATTGAAGAACTAAATGTAAATATATCTTTTTTTTAAGCTTTTTTATTTATTTATGCTCATCTGATGGGAAATGACGATGTGATCAAGATGGTAAACATAAACGGTGTTAAAAAGTTAAATACTTGCTTTAAAAAGTTTTCGTACTAAATGGACCGTGCCCGCCCGGGGCAAGTTCGCTTTATCCATTTTTCGCAAGTCTAACCTAACCTAACCAAAGCGAGACATAAGATGGCGAACATTCAGCGAGTACGGTGCATTTAATACGTCTTTTTAAAGCAAGTATTCAATACATATTTAACTTTTTTTGTAAAACCAGAAAAATCTAAATAGGACTAGCTCAAAAGTGCATTTGCCGGAACATAGCAATAAGTGATTTGCGACAGATTTTCAACTTGAGGGAATAGCTAGCCAGGCGGGCTTAGATAAAGATCTATCTTTTTTTCCTCGAAATGACTACTCCAATTGACCCAGCAAGGTCTTAACAGCTTCACCGGACTACTAAGGCGAGTGCTTAGGGCACTCAGCCGATTTTATTTGACAACTAGCTCAAGGGTGCACGGCACACCTCGGCTTAGTCTGTTAACTGAGATAAAGATCTATCGCCATGCTGTAGTTTCATCACTATGATTTCCTTCACCGAAAACACCCGACACAGTTGCTAGGATTCGAACCTACGTCCATCACCGCGGTGTCCGAATACCCAATTGACTAAGCCATAATCACTTAACCTATATATAATGAAGGACATCATTTGCTTTTGTAATTAATATCTCTTAGAGAATTTACGAGCGAACCATGTCGCAAATAAAATAACATTACCAACTAGTAGAATAGTGGATTCTCCAATTTTATTCTCGCTGTTTTAATTGATTGGTTAGATGATTATTTTAATCCACAGCATCTGCTTAAGTAGTTTACACACTAACAATCTAGTAACCATATATGTCAAGTTTAGCATTAAGTTATTTTAACAAGTAACATAATAGAATTTACTTATAAAGCTTAAATTTATCTATTAGCTTTGCTTTTTTAATACTAATATTAGAGATGATATTTTATGTCGAAACTAAAATTCCCAAAATGTAATAAATTCTCAAGATGTTCTATCTATCTATCTAATACCTTTAAACGAGCAATTCTTGTATATTTTTATATTTGTATATATTCAGGATCTCGGAAACGGCGTCATCTATTTCCGTGAAACTTAGTATGTAGGAAGTTTCAGGGACGATAAATCGATCTAGCTAGATTTTATTCATAGAAACTTTTTTTTTACTGAGAGTTCAGGCAATGAAAAAATATAGCTAGATTATGAAGGTAAATTTCGCCGGCGCTGTCAAAAAAAAATAGCTCAAATGGAAATCGACTATTTCGAAAATCCGTGTAACCCCAGTTCAAATCCGAGTGACAGCAAAAGATCTTTTTTAATTTTTATTTTATTTGGTAATAAAATGCTAATTTTGTGAGACAAATCTACCCGATTATTTTAATTTAAAAATGTTTTTTAAAGAACTGAGCTAGTCTCGGTCGCCCAGGTACTTATAAATTTATGTGTTAAATTTTGAATCAAATGTGAATTGTGTCGTTGTCGTTACATTTCATAATGAGCTAAATCTAATTTGAATCGTTCATATAAATCAGTGTCTTTGAAACTTTTTCTTGATACGACCCCTTTAGTATGAAGAATTATTTCGCGACCCACACTTTGAAAAACACTGATATAGACGCTTAATTTATGTAAGACTAGCGGGCCCAGCGAACGTTGTCCTGCCCTGATAATAAAAAATATATAGACAAATTATATAACTTTCCTCGCGAAGCACTCTATCTAGTGAAATACGTATGAATCCGTTTAATTGTTTTTTAGGTTAACGCAAACAGGCAGATACACGCAGTAGAGGAGTTAGTTTTATATTATGAAATGATTTCTAATTTTTATACACCGACAACGAAGTTCAAACTTTGCCATTCATAAGGTTTTTATTCGTTTTCTTTTTTATAATATTCATATTTTACATGTACAAAATTTAAAAAATAACGTAAAATATTAGGAAAGGCTAAAATTGTATGTAGCTCATTTTGATATGTAACTACTCAACTATTGTAAAGTCTTACGAGTTTGAATTTGCTTGTAACAGTGACCTAAATCTTACGTTATTCGCGGACACAAACAAACGAAACCTTTGATAATCATACCCCATGTATGTAATGCTGCTCTGGATATTTCTCTGAACCCTTGTATTTTGCATATAAAACGATATTATTATAACTGGTCCCCGTTTTATTTAATGCTTAGTACATTATACCTCGGGGATTGAAGAGTTGTTGTCAGGTTATTTAAATGCCGTATAGAATCAGAGTTTGATAACAATCTTCACTTATGTTAAGTGGCTGAAAATGGTAATACTCCAATCCTGCAAGAACTTACTCTCAAAGAATACCCCCTATTATTATTAATTCGTGACTTCATCGCGGTTTTGTTACGAAGTTTTGATATATCAAATGCCCAAACTTTTTGAGCTTAAAATCATTAAGGCATTATAGAATGGTAGAAATACTAGTAGAATATGAATAAAAAAAAGTTTGTTTTACTATATTTATTAGAACAAATCGATAGTTCTGACATAGTTACTGTCGCTAGATAGTCGAGTACTTAGTAAATACTAGGGTTGCTACATATTAGTTTCTTCAAACGGGTAGTAATCCTCGAATATTATAAAATCGATCCCGGAATGAATTACACAGCGCACCCCTTTCACTTTTCTCCCGTTCCCAAGACCTAATTACAGTTTCGACATTAAACTCTCTTTACTCGCTTAGCTGTTAAGGTTAACGCACTCTAAACAAATGCACTGATCTATGCTTTCTATGTGTGTGTGTCGTCCTTAACAGTCGCGCCGGTTTCAGTGCGGATGCCGACGCCGACCCGGCTCCGGGATCTCATCAGACAGATCAGGGCGGCGAGAACAGCCGCCGAAGAACGGAGCGTCGTCAACAAGGAGTGCGCCTACATACGATCGACCTTCAGAGAAGAGGACAGTGTTTGGAGGTGAGTCGTTTTCTAACTGTGACAAACTGGTTTTCCCATGAGTTAGTAAGACCAGTTACAGTTTTTAGCGAATAGTGTTTTTTTTTTTTATTTCATAGGTAAACGAACAGGCGGGTCAATAGACGCCTAGCAACACCAGGGGAGTCGCAAGTGCGTTGTCAGACTGTCTTTAGGGGGAAGAGGAAGCGGAAGGGGAAAGGGAGGCCGGCGTTCGGCGCTCTCACTGAGCGAACGAAACGCAACAATGCGAGCACTGTTACTTCACGTTGGTTTTCTGTGGGTCGGGTGGTAGTACCGGGGGCGAGCCGACCCATTCATGCTGAAACCAGTAATAGCTTCAGCGTGGCTCTACAACACAGATAAAGTTAGGTTTTACAACAAAGTTCCAAAGGATATTATCTATATCTATACTAATATTATAAAGCTAAAAAGTTTGTTTGTTTGTTTGTTCACGCTAATCTCAAGAACTACCGGTCCGATTTGAAAGAGTATTTTAGTGTTAGATAGCTCATTTATCGAGGATGGCTATAGGCTACATATCATCAGGTTAAAACTAATAGGAGCGGAGCACTAATCAAGAATGTCTCAAAATCGGGCTATTTTTAGAGCATCCGCTGCGTGTCAGTGTCAGTATTATATGCGTTGCCATGGTAACATGATAACATTCTATCGGAAATATTATTAGGGTTTATTTTGTGTTCCTGTTCAAAAGTTTATTCTACGTTATTTTTAATTCCAATTTTTGATTATAATTTAATTCCAATTTTTTATTATAAGTAGTACGTTGCTATCGCAAACATTTTTAAAGCCTATTTTGTGCTGCTATTCTAAAAGTTTAGTAGTAATAATATTCGTCCATCAATACAGGCGAAGGAATTAATCCATACTGCCAATTCTGTAGTTGTCAATATAGGTAGTTCTTATGTATTCTCTATCCAGTTTTCTTCTATGTCTAAGTTAATTTAAAGGTATAAGCGCCAAATCTTCTATATAATATTTCGTAAATTTTTGTCTTCTTAATTTTTAAGACCCCTGAATACATGCTACGTGATATTATTTTTCATTCATTTCACTTATGCACAATAAACAAACCATATTATATAAAACGCCGCCAATTTAACACAATATAGAGTCAAATAACACAAGATTATAGATAAAATACAAAATCCCCTACATGACAGATTGAAATACCGGCAAAAACTCCTCAAAAAGTTTATTCTACGTTAGTTTTGTTCCGAATTTTTGGTTTGTGATATATTATGTATTATAAGAATAAAGTGTGTGTATATAATATTGAAATAAATACTTTTTGATGAATACATATATCTGCGGTGCTACAAATATCAACATCTTTTTTTAATTCTGTTGATATGTCTGTTTGTTTATTTGTTCCGGGTAATCTCCGAAATGGCTGGACCTATTTGAACGGTTTTTTTTTTCTTAGAAATGACTACGCTATTGACCTAGCAAGGTCTTAACAGCTTCAACGGACTACAAGTAATATTTGAACGGGAATTTTACGGGCAAATAACTAACTAATTACCTGTTTTATTTTAAGCTAGCGAGTTCAGCAGACGATACCCGCTCTAATAATAAGACAAACTATACCTAAACCTTGCCCATAAATCATTTTATATATTGGTTAAGACCGCATGAAGATGCGTTTTTATTCTTATCGCGAACAGACATATAGACAGATGTGAAACACGACTTTGTTGACACTATGTTGTGATGAACTGTTATCCGTGCATTCGTGTGTGTGAAATTGACCAAAAATATGTTGTTCACTGTAAACATGCGCGTGTGACGTACATTGTACTGGACTCCAAGAATAAATATAATTGCAAGTCATATGTTTATATGTGATTTAAATTATAGCAAGGTATATTAATAACTTGATTATATCAACAATATGGACATATTATATCTATATAATAAAAGATTGAACACATATTGTTCGATAATGTATAGCTTAATATTTTCATTACTTTCTTATATAATGTGAGCACTGAGGGTGATACATAGATAGTAGTTTAAAGTTCCAGCTATGTGGCTTATGATAAATCCCATCCCATTCGATACACTATTAGTATTCACATATATAATGTACATGTTACCTGTTACTATAGATGATGTGCATGTCATACTTACAAATATTTTTGAAAGAGTATTATTGTTATTTACACATCTAATAACAATTTTAAATATATTTAATACATTCAAAAAACGCGTGCGGAGCCGCGGGTAACAGCTAGTATTATATAAGGATATTACCGATTTTGCGGATTTTGATGACTGTAATTTTTAGCTTATGGGTAAATATAACAAAGTCTCTATATCAGTGGCGGTTATGAATATCTAATAGTAGTGATAAATACATTCTTCCTCCTAGAGCTAATATCATTCAGTAGCTCTTAACCGATATCGTAGAATTGCAAAATTATGAACGCTAAAACGACTAAGATGTGAAAATTTAATATCAATTTTTGCTTATAATATTGCGGTTTTTGTTCACTATTATATCGCCATCGTCTTATCGATCGAACAGGCGTGAAAAATAAAGTAATAAGGTAAAAGTCACCTTGACGTTACATTGTTTCCAATTTAGTTTCTATAACGATGTATGTAAATTATCATATAAGTCTAAAGTTACAAATGTGTTGAAGGTCTCTTAAAAACCACACGAATAACCGCAATCTTGTAACTGTTGTCTACAATCTATACTGCGTATAATATTTTATATATTATTATCAGAATTAGTTAAACCGTTGTAAATAATACTGATCGCATTTATACATTTATTTATAAAACACATACTTTGTATACCGACATAAGTATTGGCACGTGGCAAACATACATGTACTAAATTCTAACCAAATTCGTCGTGTGACACTAGAAACGTTTAATCTGTAAAAAGTAGAATCGAAATTGACTCGATTCTAAACTTGATTTGAATATATGAACACTAGTACTTAACCCCTGGACTGTCGAAAACCATAAAGTTTTAAACTCCGTACAAACGAACGTGAGACCTCATTAGGCACAGGTCAATAGACTGTTGGCAGTGTAAGTATAAAAAATACCTGATTTATTACAACACTTTGAAAAACTACAAATGACGTAGTGTAAAATCGTAATTTTTATATAACATTTATTTTTTTTTAATTATTTTTTCATTTACGATATCGTGAAATTAAAAAACACATGATCCGTCATCTAAGAAAATCATCTGAGAAGTTGAAGAATATAATCATTTTAATATTCAATCGATTTGAATATATTTGGACATCCCCTATTTAAAAATATTCATTAACCAGGAATAAAAATTCAAAGTTATTAAAAATGAAGTATGTATGTTTAACAAAGTTATTTGTGATTTGTTTTTCATATCACTGATATAATAAATGCATGTATATTTCCTCTGAACGTAGATTGTACAATCTAATCTTACATGGAAATTGTTAATTGGTGATAGAGATATTGCTCTCGAAGAGTAGAGTCCTTGAGATAGATTATTATATTGTTCAACAATACATGCATTATGATATAAGAAAATTATCAGTTATTTTGATTAACCGACTGACAAAGAATGCATTTTAAGTATTATAATATATCGAATCGAAAATAAAACAAGTCTTCATGTGACGGTATCAAAGTCAGAGTCACTTCTTTCGGGAACAAGGCCATTCTTTCCTACGAGGTATGAGTGATTTTGGGAATCTATTTCTGTACCTTTTTCCTCATGATTTAATACCCTATTACTTTCTCTATTATTACATTTATTTCCTTCTATATCACCAATCATTATATCATGTGTTAAAATCCCTAAAATTTACTGGTACGTACTTACTTCTTGTTTTTAAGTGGAACTGTTAACAGAAGAATGTGAGATTTTGATCGGTATTTTTTTTGTGTGACGAAAAGTGGTGGGAGTAAATACTGTGTCGGTAGTGTGTTGAAAACACCGGCTCTCGTCCGATCACCGAAGTTAAGCAACGTCGGACGCAGTCAGTACTTGGATGGACGATCGCCTGGGAACAAACACAGCGTGACGTTAACTTTTATAGCTACTGTGTTTAGTTGCTATCTGTGCCCGCGACTTCGTCCGCGTGGAACTTTATGTAAAAAACAGTGATTAATAAAGTTATCTTAATGTATTAATTAGTTCATTTACTTTTCTCGCTTCTCTCTTACTTAAGTCGCTTCGTCATTAAAATTACAATAACTTTGATAAACCAAATCGATTTTAATGGAACCAAGACTAAATGTTACACGAAAATATACAATACTTTATGATTTTGTTGGTGAGGTTTTATCATCAACGCAGTATTTTACTAGTGATGCATGTCTAAACAAACCAAACAGGCAGACAGATAGACAAATTGACAGATATGTAGCTCTAAAAAGATTGATTTTTTTTTAGTTTTTCTTCCTAGACATCTGCACCGATTTCTTTCATGAAATTCTAAAAAGTTCAGGCACATTAGATATACATTCTTATTCCGTATTGTATAAATTAACAAACAATATACATTCGTACAAGATTTACATTATTATTCCGTATTGTATAGATTAACAATCAATATACATTCGGTTGTGTATAGGTAATCAGTTTTATAAGATGTCAGCCTGATATCGCGTAAACAAAACGTAAACCGACTCATCGGAGCGCGTTATTAATCCAGTCAGGTAGCGAAGCCTCTCAGCTCCATTATTAGTACCGCGCTCCGTTTATATCGATATGTGTATACGTTTTATTATTGTATTCGTAAACAAAAGAAGTGTTAATTAAACTGAACGTTGCCGCTTTGTTAGCCAGACGTGAACAGTAGTACTAGCATAATATAAATATGAGAGACAGTACGGAAACTACCTACAAACGCTCGGAAACGGCACACTCACACAAACAAGCGCATCGACTTTTTTCTTCTCGATTTGACTACGCTATTGACTTAGCAAGGTCTTAACAGCTTCACCGGACTACATGCACATCGACGAGAGATTTTAAAAGGTATTCTATGAACAGCACCGTTAAAACCGCTAAGGGGTCTCTTAGATGAGCATGTTGTGTGTGTGTGCCGGTACGAGCGTTTGTAGGTAGTTTCCATACTGTCTCTTATATTTATACTGTGGTACTAGTATTGTTCTCAAGTTCTATTCAATTTTCACGTGTTTTGTAACTTGAATTTACTGAAGTCGAATATATATGTGTACATAAGTTGATTTTAGTGATATTTGATCCGAATAGTCGTATTTATGTCGCGGTTGCCGTGTCATATAAGTCTTTGTCAATATATCAATTACCAAGGTTAAATGGTTATTGTTCGATTTTTTTAGAATTCTTGATTCAAAAGTTTTTTTTTTTCTCGAACTGACTGCGCTATTGACCTAGCAAGGTCTTAACAGCTTCACCGAACTACAAGGGCGAGCGCTTAAGGCACTCAGCCGAATTTATTTGAGCAACTAGCTCAAGGGTGCACGGCACACCTCGGCTTGGCTGTTGCCTGTTACATGCAAACTCGCGACCTATCTCAGCTAACCTAGCTAACTATTCATATATGTATGAGTTGTTGAGACGCATATGAGTACCAAGCATGCACGTCTCAACAACCCCTCCATATATTTATTATCGGAAGATTAGAGTTTTTTTTTTAGTTCGATAAGGGAAAAAAATAAAACCCTTCCACTTCCATGTGTAAGCGTGTAGGCGTCCACGTGTGTGGGGGTGATCGTATAGTGTTGTAGCAGTGATGTAAATTTTTGTGTCACTGTATCGCGCAAATAACGCACTCAAGGGCTCCCTGCCGAGGGATCGAACCTAGACTTGAGCCGCTACCGAGGGAGGCCTAATCAGGTGTGCGGGAGCGAAATCTACCCCCAGACCACGGCGGCGTGATCTGTGGTTACGTGGGCGTGGCCGTGAGCACGCTCTGTTTGGAGAGACAGGCTGCTACTGATTGTTCACTGCCGTTATTTCATCAGGAGGGTCGATAAAAATATGTCGCGGCCGTCTTCTATGATGCGCAGCGTTTGGTACGGGTTCGTATTGTGCGGTGGATACCACTAACGGACTGGGATGATACGCGGCTTTTTCAAAATACCGATTCAAAAGTCTATCGCTTGAAATCCCTACTAATCATAATCACTACATATTATAAAACAATACATACACATATATATGTACATAGAAAAATAAAGGGTTGTAAAATAAGATTTTTTTTGGCGATCTAACTACGCTATTGCCATAGCAAGGTTTTAACAGCTTCACCGGATTACTAAGGCGAGCGCTTGCGGCACTCAGCCGATTTTATTTGACAACTAGTTTAAGGGTGCACGACACACCTCGGCTTGGGCAGTTGCCTGATACGTGCAATGCGCGACCTATCTGAGCTAACCTAAGCTAACTATTCATATATATATATATATATATATATAAGAGTTGTTGAAACATATATGTGTACCAAGCATATATACCTAAACAACTTTTATATATATTTCGTATCGGATAATTTTCATTTCAGTTCGAAAAAAATAAAGCCCTTCCTCTTTCATGTGTAAGCGTGCATACGTGCACGTGTGTGGAGATGATATGTGTAACGTTGTAGCAGTGATGTAAGATTTTGTGTCACTGTATCGCACGAGCAGCGCACTCAAGGGCTCCACACCAAGGGAACGGACCTAGGCTTAAACCGCTGCCGAGAGGGGCCTGTAAAATAAGATTTTAACTTGCTTGTATAGTAGTAGTATCATTGAAGTTTATTTTTCTACTGTTCCATACAGATGTCGGAACATCGCCAAGCTCCTTTACATCCACATGTTGGGCTACCCGGCTCACTTTGGCCAGTTGGAATGTCTAAAACTCATCGCGAGTCCGAGGTTTACCGACAAACGTGTCGGATACTTAGGCGCAATGTTACTGCTCGACGAGCGTCAAGATGTCCATCTACTCATCACAAATTGTTTGAAAAAGTGAGTACAAATTCAACCTATATATAATTAATTCATTTCAGGAATAAGACTTTTGGGGAAGGAAGTGGTTAGGTGTAGGCTAGCCTAGGCCAGAGGGGCGTTTATGGAGGCCGTGGTGAACGAGGAGTAAATCTCCTAAAAAATCAATGGTCGGGTGATGGCGGAGGGGTTATAAACCTTTCCTTTCCACTACTAGCCGAACCCAGGAGGTAAGGTGCGGGGGCCCTGACCCTCCATTGCACGGGTTCTGAAAGCTGCTAGAGGCAGTCTTGTAACCGAATTGGCTCAGCGGAGTGCGGCGTGGTAAACGCCTGCCACCGGGAGTGTAGCGGAGATTGCTCACGCAACCCCGAGACATCCCCATAGTGTGGCGTAGGTTATCGTGGAGTTTTAGCCGGTTAGAGTCGCCGTTTAGGCCCCATCCCTGCGTGGCTAGCACGTGGGGGTGGGCGGCTCAAGTTGGGTTCCCCCTCGGGAGCTTGACAGTCCATGAGGATTTTCTCTCCACGTTAAAAAAAAAAGGAATAAGACTTTGGTTACAATATATGTGAGTTAGAAATCCCATTCCTGGTGAAATTAACGTGCATTGATAAAAAGTATTGACTATCGATTTTTACGGAAATGGCAATAAAAAAATACATAGTTACTCTGGTAACGTTTCTCATAAATAAAATTATCCGTGCATCTAAAAACAATCTATATAAAAAAAACTGTGTATACCATGGGGACATAAATGAAAAAAGGAAGGCCCAAGTAGAGGTGGCGTGATATTTTTAAAGAAAGGGTGGTTGGGAATGGTTTAGAATAGCTTTAAAAATTGAACCAAATGGAGAGATTTGGTGGAGGCATTCGCCGCTGAGGCGAGTGCTATGATTTAATTTAAAAATATTTAAATGACAAACAAAAAGATAGCATGAGATAGTTCTTATATAAAATAAAATAAAAAGTATAACAAAGACTGTAATAGTTTTATTTAAATTAAAATAAAATAACACAGAATATAAATACACACGTCGCGTTTAATTATTTTGCAAATTTCCGCGCACTTCATTGAGCATTAAAAGAATAACAATCGAATCAAATACTTAGTAGCTTAGAACCATGTAAGAAAAAATCTGCATCGAATGGTTTTTAGTTCAGTAGTTTGGTTTTGATTGGGCTTCAAAAGAACTGTATTTTCATTATATGTATATGCTAGAATATATGGCGATAAACAAAACTTTAACAGTGACATTTTTAATAGTATCCACCATTTCATCCAAACTTTCAGTACATTTTTTTTTTGTATTTGGAATGTACAATTACAAAGACTTATAAAGGTAGAAGCGACCGTATATTGACGTAACAGGATACGTCGGATTATGTAGTTCAATAAACTCGTAAGTCGTGTACGTATATTGTCTGGTATTTATTATATAATGGTCTCACTATTCTTAACTAATGTACTGCTTTGTATTGGGAGAATTTCCTTACCTTTGGTTTTGTAAGTGTCCATTTCTTGTCTGACATTTTTTTCGTTTTAGGGATTTTATTACATACCCACATTGCCTCAACCCATTGTATTTAGTCTTTCTTTTGTGACATTTATCTATCTATAAATTATGTATGCAACGGGATCTCTGAAGTTGATTTTCACCCATTGCAAAACGTCAAATTAAATTGAAATTTAGCACGACTATCAAGGACTGATGACAATACAATAATTTAATAAGTTTTTTCATTAAATTCTTTAAAAATAAGAGTTATTCTTTTTTTAGGCTACTAAATAATCGTATTTTTAATATAATTTTGTAATTATGAAATTTATTAATTACAATCCTACGTAATGGTGATACATTAGTTAAAATTATTAGATTACGTAATAATGTATAGTACCTCTTTTAGCATGAATACACTTTTAGTTTTTTTTTTTATATTAATATATGCATTTTTATTAATTTTTCACAAATTATTTACAAGATTAAAATGTCACTGACGGTGCCAATTTAGACTAGTCGTGTGACTATCACAGACGCTAGCACAATCTCCACTAATTTTATGAAAATACTCTATTAAAAATTTAAAAATCATAGTCTAATTAGACAACTTCTTTTCGAATATCTTTATAGGTAACCGAACTAAGCGAGTTTTTCTTTAGGTTTTCTTTTAAATTTTTGTTTGTTAAATTTTAAGCTTATCAACACGTGCCTTACCACGTGTACCAACAATGGTACACGATTTGATAATTATTGGAAACGATAGAATTATTTATATCGTGTTATGTATGTTGTTGTAACGTAATATTGTATGATAATACGCGATGTACTCTAGTGAAGCTGTGGAGGCCCGTCAGGTCACTAACGTGAATAGTTTGAAAAAACATCTATTTTTGAGTCAAAATATCAAATGGTCATAACATGGCTTGGCACGGACTGTTTTAACGAATCAAATAATTTTATAAAGAAGCAGTGGATATTCACATTTACAGAAATCATAGGATCACGAAAGTAAAACATAAAGTGAACGTCCTTGAATTCAATGGCCTAGCTTTATGGAAGTATATTATTATGAAAACTGATTAGTATCACTTTTACTTCAGTTCTCTGAATATAACAGTCGAACGTAAAAGGTGAATTTGAATATTATAACTGTAGTAAAATAAGAAAGCAGAAACGTAATATTTAAATGAATAAGTAAATCCAGTCGGCGGTTAAATGAATATAGCGTCAATTTCATGAATATGTAATTAGTGAAATTACAGTAAAAGTTTTATTGTAGAATATATCGACCTTTATCACATATTTTTTGTGAAATTCTAATTTGTTCTTCCTAAGGATTTCAGTTAAAATTCCTTTGCAAAATTCATTTTTAATCTGAACTCCTATGCTATTATTCCTTTCTAGTCCATCTCTATATTAATAACTAGCTGTTACCCGCGGCTTCGCACGCCCTTTTTTTAAATATATTAGATGTTTAAAATTGTGATCACACATCTAGTGTAAATTACAATAATACTCTTTCAAAAATAACTGTAAGTATCACACGCACATCATCTACTGTAACAGGTAACGTGTACATTATATATGTGTATACTAATAGTGAATCGAATGGAATGGGATTTATCATCAACCACATAACTGGAACTTTAAACTGTTATATATCACCCTCAGTGCTCACTTACACTATATAAGAAAGTAATGAAAATATTAAGCTAAACATTATCGAACAATATGTGTTAAACCTTTTATTATATAGATATAATATGTCCATAGTGTCGATATAATTAAGTTATTATTATACCTTGCTATAATTTAAATCAAATATAAACATACGACTTTCAATTACAACAGCGATGCCCTTAGTGTTGCAGTTGTTCATAGGCGATGGTAACCACTTACCATCAGGTGGGCCGTCAGCCTGTTTGCTGCCTTTTGGCATAAATACATATACATATGTATATATTTATTCTTGGAGTTCAGTACAGCGCACGTCACACGAACGACGAATGCACGGATAACAGTTTATCACTACATAGTGTAAAACAAAGTCCTATTCCACGTCTGTCTATATGTATGTTCGCAATAAGATCAAAAACTACAGAACGCATCTTCATGTCGTTTTTACCAATATATAAAATGATTCTTGGGCGAGGTATTAGGTAGCAAGGTAGTAGTTTGTCTTATTATCAGGGCGGGTAACGTCTGCTGAACCCGCTAGCTTAAAATAAAACAGCCAATTAGTTACTTATTTGCCCGTAAAATTCCCGTTCAAATAGGTCTAGCCGTTTCGGAGATTACCCGGAACAAATAAAAAAAACACAACAGACATATCGATAGAATTAAAAAAAAATGTTGATATTTGTTGCATCTCATATATTTCTAATATAAAATACACTCACTTTACTTTTATTACACGTAATATATCACAAATCAAGAATTGGGAACAAAACTAAAGTAGAAATAAATTTTCTGAGGAGTTGTTGGCGGAATTTTAGTCTGTCATCTAGTGGATTTATATTCTATTAATAATCTTGTGTGATTTGTCTCTATATTGTGTTAAATTTGTGACGTTTTATGTGATATGGTTCGTTTATTTTGCATAAGTGAAATGAAAGAAAAATAATACCACGAAGCATGAACTCTCTGTCTTGAAAATTAAGAATATAAAAATTTACGAAATATTATATAGAGTATTTGGCTCTTATACCTTAACATTATCTTGGACATAGAAGAAAAATACCTATATTGACAACTTCAGAATTGGCAGTATGGATTAATTCCTTCGACTATTTTATTGGACGAATATTATTACTACAAAACATTTTGAATAGCAACACAAAATAAACCATGAAAATATTTTCGATAGAATGTTATCGCGTTACCATGGCAACGCATATAATACTGACATTAACACGTAGCGGAAGCTTCCAAAGTAGCCCGATTTTGAGACATTCTTCATTAGTGCTCAGCCCCTTTTGGTTTTAACGTGATGATATGTAGCCTATAGCCATCCTCGATAAATGAGCTATCTAACACTAAAAGAAACTTTTAAATCGGATCTGTAGTTCTTGAGATCATAGCGTTCAACCAAACAAACAAACAAACAAACAAACTCTTCAGCTTTATATATTAGTATAGATTCCCTATGCTTCTCTTCTATCTTATTTATAAACTAACTTTTGCACGCAACTACGTTCTTGATAATCTAGATTAGAATTTTCCTTGGGACTTATCCCTTTTTCTGGGCGAAAGCTACTCACCCCAAGTCCTTTTTTGTACTCCTACTTGTATGCAAAATTCACGAGGATCGGTTTATTATAAAGAGATAAAGCGTAACATACTCACCTTTAGAACATATATAATGTTAGAATAGAGTAATAGAAAAATCAAATTTCCTCTTTTTTTCAATTTTTATTTAGCAGATGTGAAGGGAGGGTAGATAGATTAAAAATTAAATTATTATTAAAATTAATTATTCTTAAATCTCAGCAGTATTAAGATTTTAAATCTCAGTCCATTGCA
The DNA here is from genome assembly GCA_014332785.1 of Antheraea mylitta. Classification (NCBI taxonomy): domain Eukaryota; kingdom Metazoa; phylum Arthropoda; class Insecta; order Lepidoptera; family Saturniidae; genus Antheraea; species Antheraea mylitta. The sequence goes on along the minus strand of JACEII010000022.1, from coordinate 3,460,616 downwards.
TTAGTTCAAATTATGAATGAATAAATATATATCAAAAACAAAATTCGTATAAAATTTATTTTTTGAATTGAAATGAAACAAAAAATACAACGTTCATTCTTATATTTTGCATGTATAATTTACCATGTAATTCCTACTTGCAAGTTCACTAGTCGTGTACTTAAACCACATATCGACGTCTGTTATAGGACTTTTAACATAAATTATCTGATAAGGTGTTACGTACGCATTTTTATCGCTCGTTTGCCCATAATTGCTTCGGGCCAATGACTCGTACCGGCGTTTCGTGTACTCCCCTCTCTACGTTTCGGCATCGATTTTTGTTCACAGACTCAAACAATGAATTATGTGAAACCTCCCTTAATCTTAAGACATTAAAGAGCTTAAAAATTTGTTTATTTGTTCCGGGTATTTAATTCGTACCTAATATTTATGCAACGTTAGCAGTAACTAATTTGAAACATTGCTACAGTGATAATCTTTTATACAAGTAATTTATACTAATATAACAACTAAAATATCTGTTACCGATATACAGTAAAAGGTCTATATTTCAAAGGAAATATTTTTACCTGAGTAGTAACTTGGACCTTTTCAAATTTAAGGCCCGGTTTTTTTTTTCTAACTTATAATTAAATTTTTGTAAGAAATGATGTTCTAAAACTGAAGAAAAAAAAAACAAAATTTCATGCACTTAGATGTTTAAATAAAAATATTAAAAAAAAAACCATTATGTAAGTAAATTATAAATTAATATTGAAATGTAAATTATATTAACATAAAAATAACTTAAGTAAATAATCCTTTTTTTCTACAAACAGCGATCTCAACAGCAACACTCAGTTTGTAGTTGGTCTGGCGTTATGCACTCTCGGGGCCATAGCCTCACCGGAGATGGCGAGAGACTTGGCCTCGGAAGTGGAGAGATTAATAAAATCACCGAATGCGTATATAAAGAAGAAAGCAGCCCTCTGCGCGTTCCGCATCATACGCCGAGTGCCAGATTTAATGGAGATGTTCTTACCAGCTACCAGGAGTTTATTGACTGAGAAAAATCATGGTTAGTGTAATTAGATTACATATTTTTTACATGTCTATCGAGACAACAACAGGCATTTATTACAAGTATGACATCATCGTAGATGACGCCTATGACATTTAATAATTCAGTGTATCAATAATAAAAGTAAATGTTCTAAACAGCTGTTTCGATGTCTTCAGGTGTCCTCATCACTGGAGTAACGCTCATCACCGAGATGTGTGAAAACAGTCCCGATACGCTCAATCACTTTAAAAAGGTTAGTTACAATAGTTTTTTTTTTTTGTAAGAATCGAGCAAAGATTTCTTTTTTTTTTCTTTTTATGGCAACCAATTTTCTACTAGATTATTAATAAAATTGTCGAGTAGATATTGATATTACAATGAGCTACCGAAATGGTGGCTTTTTTTTTAAACTTTTCAGGGAGTCTATGTAGCAAATCAGAATCCACGCTCCATGGTATTATTTCCCATCCACTTTACTAGTGCACAATAATCGAACTATTTTACGTTATACACCACCAATATTGAATAAAACATACAAACCACTACATGATATTTCAAGATCCTGCCAAAAACTCAACTATAGATTATTAAAACGGTGTTTTTGGCACGAATATTGACATATCATATTGTAATTCTTAATTTATACATTTAGGTTATTTCACTCTATATGAAGACGTAACAACAGTGGTGGCATTACATGTGGTATTTTATTTTAATTTAGTTATTATGAATAAGTGAATCCTTCGTACAGTTTTAACATACCAGACATTTTTAATGCGATCTTTCAAGATTATTATTTTTTTACGAAATTAGTCTTAAAAGACGTATATCTAGTGACTTTCAAATTAAAAAGTTACAGTTTTCAAATCAATTCATTTACTAACGTATGATGTCAGACTACACCTGGGCGGAAAATGAACACGACTGCAATGTGACATAGATGAGTATCATAGTGATGCTTTCACAATTAAAGTTATCACAAAATTCACCACTCTCTAAAGTTGATCACGTTTACTAATGTAATTTACATAAGAAAAGGCGAGATCTTAGTTTACCATGTAACTTTAATTTCTAATACACAATCATGCGTTATTCGACGCTATATTGTGTATAGTGTAGTATTAGCGTTGCGAAATTTGATTACTGTATACAAAAGAAAACCATGAGAATAAATAAGATGGAGCATGAATTCTGAGGGGTTAACCAAACTATGGATAGTTCCATAACCAGGTGGCCATTATTTTGTTGGAACACTGAAGTTGTTGTAATAGATACAATGGCAGTCTAATTTTATAAAAAGAATTAGATGCTAAATTTGAAAGGAAAAGAACTAAAATACAAATAATAACGAAATATTAATAACGCTTTAAATACATATACTTGTATTATACTTGCGTTTGAATGAATTAAATTTGTACTTTTAAATATTCAGTGTAGCTATTTTACTTATTCATGTTTCTCGTCATCTCAGTAGTGTTTTTTAACTTGAAAATCACTTAAAATAAGGATTTAAAAAGTTTATGATAGATTACACCATTTTTTATGTCTTATAATTATGTCTATGTCTAAAACATCATATCGGTAATTGCATAATCTTTTTTAAAGTGTTTTAATGACCAATCCATTCAAAAAGTTTCAATTCATAAAATTATTGTAATTGTAGTATGTCTGGAAAAGTTCATACATATTCATGATATTACAACGGATGTTGTATCCAAACCATTTAAAACTTGTTTTAGCGGGTCATTGGCCTTTCGGTAGTTACAAAAACCTGAATTTATTAATATAAAAGTATTCAATATCGTTATATTCATTAAAATATTATTAAAAAAAATAATTAAATGATGTAATTCTATAATAGCTTATAAACAGGTACCGTTATACACTTACTTTGTGCTTTTCTGTTTTTTTTTTTATTTTATCTAAAGATTTTGTCAAGACCACTAATTAATCTATTTTATTATACATGAGACTAAACATTAGAAAACCTAAAAATAACCTAAATGAAATAAAAAATACACAGGAATAGACAGTTGGATGATATTATTTATTGCTTACAATGTTATAATAGTTATTGCATAGTAAGAAAATGTATATTTCATAGTTTAATGGCAAATATTAGCACATGATATTACAAACTAAACAACATGACTCTTCAACCGCCTCTATCAACTCTTATAATAGTTGCAACTTGAGTTGTTATGCAAATATTCGTTCTATGGCAATCTTACCGTACTATCGTTGTAACCTTAATATTTAATACTATAATTAATTGCCCTAGTGTGATCACAATCTTATACACTAAGCGATGATATGGCATAATATAATAACAGTTCAAGTTTTAAGTAGGGAATTTATTATGAGTTTACTTATAAGAACACACTGATATTTAGTTAACCAGCTAGTCTGCGACTTGAAAATGATCTACCAACTAAGAACGATAGTGATAATTATAAGAATATAAGCTGATAGACATTCTACAGTCAAATAACAATTATGTCATGGAATAAAAAGATTGAAAAATTCATAATCTAGTAGTTTAGCTGTGATGTGGTGGTAGGTGGTAGAGCCCCGCTGAAGCTATTTTTGGTTTCAGCATGAATGGGTCGGCTCCTCCGGGGTAGTACCACCCCTCTCACAGATAACCGACGTGAAATAACAGTGCTTGCATTGTTGTGTTTCGTTCGGTCAGTGAGAGCGCCGGAGGCCCAACTCCGTTCCTCTTTCCTCCTTTCCCTTTCCTTCTCCTCCCCCCTCTCCCATATACAGGCTGGCAACGCACTTGCGACGTCCCTGATGTCGCTAGTGTCTATGGACGGTGGTGATCACTTAACATCACGTGACCCACCAGTTCGTTTGCCTCCTTTGATATAAAAAAAAAGATGTAAATAATTGATACAATAAATATCTGGTACAATAAATAACATTTAATGAGACAATAATCTATTATGATACTAAATGAAGAAAGATCACGAAATTGCGTTATGTGTTGTCAGGGTACAGAAAATAGGGTACCTTCGAAAATTACTAAAATACTTTTCCCAAGAGCATGTAGGTCAAATCTACATTCAAGGCGCGGGTAGAAGCAAGTTATTGAAAATGTATATTAAACTTGTAGATAATTTAACAAAAACATATACATATGTGCCATAGAATCTGAGGTGATGTACATTATGCTTTTATTTAAAATAGGAATATATTTTATGTTATTAATAATTTGTTTGTGTTGTCCCGTAGGAGAGCGGACAGCGCGAGGTAACGTCATACGTTGATCCTTGCACTTTCATATGCATAAACATGGTCTGATGATATTGTACAGTGTACTTTAAAGGCAACAACCCAAGACGAGGTTCAGCTATTTTTACACCTTTGAGCTTCTTGCCAGGCGGTTGAGACCTATTTAATCCAATAAACCTGTAAAAACAATGAAATCGAACAAAAGCATTTTTTTTAATTCCAGTGAAATAACACGCAAACATTGTACGCATTATTACGGGCGCGTACGCAATTGCGTACTCGGTGTTAAATTTACAACGTTATGATTTTATTTGTAGCTTTGACGTAAAATAATACCTATGCTTAAAATTGCATATTGGTCTTGAATAGTACAGTTTATATTTAGTGATGTTTTTAAAATGAACAGATACAATATCATCAGGCTATAACAAAAGCATGAATGTAATGTTGTGAGGGTTATATGTATATAACCATGTCATGTTATGTATATCAGTGGGTATATTAAAAGGCCTTTGTAGTTTCTTTCTATTATGTTTCAATTATATACAGTTAACTATTATATCAAAATGCTTTTAAATGCTTTTGTAATAAATTTACAAATGCTGTATATCAGTCGTTTTATTGATTTGTAGATCGAAACAAAGTATTTTTAATATTGACACGTATATAATTATTAGAATTACTTGCATATATTAGTATATAGTTTGATGGAGTTATTATTATATAATTTATTATATATATATAAAAATGGCGATAGTATTATATAAATAGTTGTTCTATTATAACATTCTTTCGCGAATTTGCACTTCATCTGTTCATTTGTTTAAAATTAGGTCATTATTTGTTTGTAAATTCGTTTTAAAGTATTTATTTTCGTGCAATTTAATAGGTAAAAACTGTTCAGTCTATTTCGGAATTGCCTCCATATTTCCCTTCGAATTATTTACATAACTAGACGAGACAAATTTGTTTCTATAGTCAGTCCATAATAGAAAATTTCATCGTTTCTAAAACCATACATAATAAAACAATATGCATACACTTTGGGGCATCGATTCATTCCACCAGATCACTCAGTTAAATAATTTCTGACGCCACGTGGAGCAAACTTTATAAGACACCCTACTAACTTATAAAGGGTTAAAGCACACAAGTTTGAACTATATACACAATGTGACTAATAATATTTATCGTTGGGTTTGTTAGGTATGGAACATAACATGTATTTATAGTTTTTTTATCATATGATATATCGCCCAGTCCCATGTATCTTTGCTGTTGTCTTTGTGTACGTAAATAAATGGCCTTTTAATTCTTGTTATCTATTCAAGAAAAAAGTGTATACTCATTGACGTTTTCTTGTAATGTGGTATATTTGATTATTTAAAAGTTGCCTGGTACAGTTGTCTCGCAAAATTGTCTTGTATTTCGGCTTTGCATATTATATTATCTTTGTGCATTTTGGGCGATGTACGTGTGTGTGTGTAGGTATATAATCAACGGTCATAAATTTTATTCCTTGTCTAGATTGTGCCAAATTTGGTGAGAATATTGAAGAACTTAATTCTGGCCGGATATTCGCCGGAACACGACGTCAGCGGTGTATCCGATCCGTTCCTACAGGTGAGATTATCTAATGACTAAGCCTTTTACCATTTTTGGTTATTTTGCTGATAAAAAGAGGAATACTGACATCTCAGTTATATATGATAGCTTAGCTCTTCGGTTTGTTGTATGAAATACTATTTACACCGCGATTGAAATCCCAAATTTTATAATAATTTTGAAAATGAATAAATTTTGGGTGTGTTGAAACTAAAATAGCGAGTTATTGTTTTTAGGCAACATTTTTCAATTAATCGTTTCTATCACAAAACGGACAGAAGTAGGGGTAGACTTGATGAGAGAAATAAAAATTAAAAGTATTGTACAAAATGAAAGAGATAGGTGAATGTGATAGAATAAGACAGGATATGAGGTATTCGCGTGAAAATTTACAGTAACCATAAGTTAAAATACAGGTCACGACGTCATGTACTTTCCTATTTGATTTCATGTATAATTTATAGAAGTTACCCACACTTGTGATACTGAATTGTACACGCTTTTTTTTTAAGTACTTAATAAATAAAATGGCTTTAAAGGTCGATTATGAAAACGGTTTAATTATAATTACTAGGTTAAAATACTCCGCCTTCTAAGAATACTCGGTAAGAACGACGCAGAAGCGTCAGAAGCTATGAACGACATACTCGCTCAAGTGGCGACGAACACCGAAACGAGTAAGAACGTCGGCAACACGATACTCTACGAGACGGTTCTATCTATAATGGACATCAAGTCTGAGAGCAGTTTGCGAGTTCTAGCCGTCAATATACTCGGCCGGTTCCTTCTAAACAACGATAAGAATATACGTTACGTCGCCCTCAACACTCTCCTAAGGACAGTGCACGTCGATACTTCCGCAGTGCAACGTCATAGGACAACGATTCTGGAATGTCTTAAGGTTAGTCTTATTAGTGTCCTTAGAAAATATATGCAATTATAAGTCGTAATATGTTATAACTATTTTTTTCTTTCCTGATTATTTGACAGAATGTCATATTTCTCCGAGCTTCATTTTTTTTTTCAATTATAATTTGCTGTCTAAATATTGGACGTTAATTTTATTTCAATGCTTAAAATTGAACTATTAATAATTGGCAGCAATCTGTTCAAACAGAGAATTTTTTTAATGATAAATTGACGACTTTTTTTATGTATTTCTTGATGACAACAGACAGTAATGAAAATGTATCAGACGGATTAATTTCTAAATTTGACTATTTGAATGGCATTAAATCCCAGAGTGTAGAGATTATGAGGATGAATTCAATCAACTGTTATTTTCTTGCTCTCCCAGTATTGGTGTCAGATTGACAATAATCTGCGGCAATAATTTGAGAGAGTTTAATGTTAATTTGACATACATTTGCAAGAGCAGTTTTACGTCAGTCTGCAGTATAGTTTTACATCCATTTGTTGTAACAGCTTCACATATACCTGCTGTATAATTTGTTACCAATTTGAGATATCATTTGCGACAGCAGTTTCAATTGAAACTCCTTACATTTTGGTGTTAGTCTGACATCCATTTGCGATAACAGCTTGACGAGAATCTCCGGTACAACTTGGTGTTATTGTGATTTCCATTTGTGATAACAGCTTGACATGAATCTCCGGTACAACTTGGTGTAAGTTTGACATCCATTTGCGACAGCAATTCGGCGTAAATTTCCGGTACAGCTAGGTGACAGTTTGACGTCCATTAGCGACAGAGTCTTACCGTGTATATCGGGCAAAGATTAATGTCAGTTTGTCGTCCGTTTGCAACAGCGGTTTGATGTGAATCTGCGCTACTGTTTGTGGTGAAATGGTTAAGTTTGGACGTGGTTATCATTGTCCAGGACCCGGACGTGTCGATACGTCGTCGCGCGATGGAGCTGTCCTTCGCGCTGACGAACGGACAGAATATCCGCAGCATGATGAAGGAGCTGCTCGCGTTCCTGGAGCGGTCGGACGCGGAGTTCAAGGCGCACTGCTCGAGCGCGATGGTGCTGGCGGCAGAGAGGTACGCGCCCTCCAACAAGTGGCATCTCGACACGCTCTTCAGAGTGCTACTCAAGGTAACCCATTCACTTTTTATATATTTCACATTTCTGGCATGTTTCTAAAATAATTAACGATCAATAGTGTGAAACTTATTAAAGTTTTAATGATATTTTTTTCCCTCAAAGATTTATATGCACCTAGGCACAGGTGAAACAGTTCTACATCTTTCTCTTCTTAGTTTGTGAACATATTTTCAAAATTTAAAAAAATAATAGAATAAAACAAATTGAAAATGGTATATTCGTTTTTCGTGTACCGTCCACCATATTTGTAAAGTACTTAGTACAGACAATAACACCTGTATATTGACATGTAAAAAGAAGACTTCGTATTATGGTCAAATTTTTAATCCTCACTGCAGCCGTGGCCAAACTGCGACTCACGAGCCACATGCGGCTCTTTAAAGAATTGTTTCTGCAATGTTACAGTTAATTCATTTTAGCAATTGTCATATCAGAATATAAGTGAAAAGGGATAAACGAAAATATCTTAAAAAAAAAAAACAATGATATAATGTTGACAGGCGGGCAACTACCTACGGGATGACACTGTGTCGAGCACACTGCAGATAGTGTCGAGTGCTCCGCCCGAGAGACAGGCGTACGCGGCGATGCGGCTCTGGAGCTCTCTAGAACGTTCCGCCATCTCCGGGGATGCCACTGAGAAACAACCACTCATTCAGGTACATATCTATTTTAGTGTCTAAGAGCCCATCAACACACGTCCCATGATTTTTTTAAAATCCAAGAATGTTTTTGAATTGAAAAGCCTAAACGAACAAGGAATAACTAATATTATAATATTTATATCAGTTGACTAAACTTAGAAGAAATAATAAACTTAAATAAGTCAATTTATAAATGTATACATTTTCACGATATATGGTTATTGTGTTATAATCAAATTTGTATGTTCTTTTTTTTCTAATTTTCTCATTTACTACACTAATACAATATAGCTTTGGTAACTTGGGTTCGGTCGATTATCTACGACACCAGATTTGTTTCCTAGTGGGAGGATCTACAGATTTTTTTATGTCTTGTAATATCGATTCTCTTAAATAAATACTTTTTTCTTTTTACTGTTCAAAATATTATTCATATCCTAATTAACGATAATAATCGATGTTTAACGGCACCACAAGATAGATAATGAATAATGGAGATATTTCATTCAAATTATTCTTATTATCTGCTTTTGTAAACAACATGTCACCTACAAACGGTTTTATTTTTATTTATATATATTACTTTTGAATAAGAAGTTATAATGGCTTTTATATATTTGTATGACTTTCCATGTTTTTACTCAAAAGGTAGCTGCATGGACTATAGGCGAATATGGTGATTTACTGGTCTCGGAGGCCAGCAATGCAATTTCAATGGTCGATGAGGATGGTGTCGGTTAGTATTTGTCATATTCTTTAGTTTTTACGCAGTCATCAACTTATTAGTAGTGGTAGAGCCAAGCTGAAGCTATTATTGTTTTCAGCACGAATGGGTCGGCTCGTCCGGGGAAGCACCACCCTCTCACAGAAAACCGACGTGAAGTAACAGTGCTTGCATTGTTGCGTTTCATTCGGTCAGTGATACAGCCGGAGAACCACCTACCCTCCCCTTTCCCTTCCTCCATCCCTTCCTGTCCCGCCCTACTCCCAAACACAGGCTAACAACGCACTTGTGACTCCTCTGGTGTTGCAAGTGTCTATGGACGGTGGTGATCACCTAACATCAGGTGACCCATCTGTTCGTTTGCCTCTTATGATATATAAAAAAAATGCAATATTTTTATTGCATCTAAAGGATCACTGCTTTATCATCAGTATCATCGACTATATATTTCTATGGTTGTTTTTTTTTATATATCATTTTTTTTTAATTTATAGATGACTTCACACGTCCGTCAGAAGAATATGTCATTGATATTTACCAGAAGTTGTTGTGGTCCACGCAACTGTCCATTACTACTAAAGAATATCTTCTGCTTTCCCTTGCGAAACTTTCCACTAGGTTCACGACTCAGCCTAGTCAGGAGTAAGTATGAATTTTATATTAAACTAAAAAAGTTAATGTTACCAATTAAATTTATGAAAAATAATATCTTGCGAAGTAATTTAACTTGTTTAATTTGCTTCATATTAAAAGTAAAAAAAAAAAGTATGTACAGATCTTTCTCAGTACACTTTGTTTCGGTTTAAATTTTGTTAAGTACTTAGCAGTGCAGTTGGTCTCAATTAAAAAAAAATCAGTGATTTTTTTAATAAAATGCACGATTATATATTATAACGTTATTTTTATACTAGGTTCTAGGTTCAAGACAGACATTTTTCGTTAATTTGATCTTCAAATATGTAGTTTATTTATATTTATGAATAAATAACCGTAGTTATTGTTTCTTGTCATAGTAAAATCCGGGTCATCATAGATACATTTGGATCACACATTCACATTGAACTGCAACAGCGCGGCGTCGAGCTGTCTCAACTCTACAGGTATACTATTCATAAGCTAGAATATTAGCTTTTTTTTTTAATAACACGGATGTTTATTATACTTACTTCTTGAAACTGTTTATGTCCAATATAGCAATATTTACCATAGTAAATTGATTCATTTCTCAATATAAAGTTACTTACTAATAATTGAAATAAATAAAAGATACAAAATGAGAAAATTTATTAATTGATATTCTATAAATTCCGTTCCGTATCCGGCATTTGATTTGGCACGTCGGAGATAATAGTGAGAGAGTCTTGCTTCAGTTTTGTAAAACGTTCTCTCTGCCATGCAGTAGTATTGATTGTAATAGACAAAGATACGAAACTGAGTTTACCGACTATCTCCATTTTTTATTCTTACAACAGTTTTATTTACTTCCCCTACACCAAGGTCATAAAACATGATCGACAAAAACAGTGTTATTGTTAGTAAATGTGGTGTGTAATGTTAGGCAGTACGCGCACCTGCGGCCCGCGCTGCTCGAGCGCATGCCGCCGATGGAGGGCGCCGCCGAGCCCGACCCGCGACCCGACGCGCTCGACCTCGACCTCGACCCCGACCCGCGCTCCGACGCCACGCCCGACCACAAGCCCGACCAGGTTCACAACCGATTCACCTTCACTTTTCACAACATAACACTACACATTTCACACATTACACTATGCATCTCACAACAATACACTATGCATCTCACAACATTACACTACACATCTCACAACATTACACTACATATCTCACAACATTACACTACTCATTTCACACATTACACTATGCATCTCACAACATTACACTACACGTCTCACAACATTACACTACACTCTCACAACATTACTCTTCACATGTCACAACATTACACAACACATTTCAAAACATTACCCAACACATTTCACAACATTACCCTACACATTTTACAATATTACGCTACACATCTCACGACATTACACTACACACCTCACGACATTACATAACACATCTTACGACATTACACTACACATCTAACAACATTACTCTACAGATGTAACAACATTATACTACACATCTCACAATATTACACTAAACATCTCATGACATTATACTACACAATTCACGACATTACACTACACTTTCTTTACTTCCTTTCCATTATTCACATATTGCTAAAATGTTTTCTTAAATTTCTGGAGGTATCGTAATCTGTCAAGTAGTCATTTTTATATTCTAGTCATCATAATCTTATATTATTTGACTCTTATATTTTATGATGTTATATATTACATTTATATTATGTATTATATCATATTACACATATAATATACGTTAAGTTAACGCGACATATGATCGCTGATACTATGCAGATAAAAGGGAAGGTTGTTTATTATGTAACAGGAAAAACGGTAAAAATTCCTAATGATGTTACTTAGCATCTACACTTGTCAACTTAGTGCAATTAAAATATAAATAACTTAGAAGTACAAAAAAATAATTATAATCCTTTTCTACTCCAGGATGCTCTACTGGACCTTATCATTGGATCTGATCCCCTCACAAATGGTGATGTAGAACATAAGCCAACTCACCCAGCACCGACCAATAATAATTCGAGCACCAATGTAAGTTTTTTCTTTTGTAACATAATTTTCTCACTCGACATATTGTGGTTACAGTAAATGTTATTATATAAAAAATTTGCTAAAATTTAAGTACTGAAATATCGATATGGATTTTAAAAGATACTGTAAGGTCCACGGAAGAAAGAAACAAGTGGATGTAATACATAGGTGTATCGCATCAATCATAATCATGGGAAGTTTCCCATATATGTACTCAATTGGTATTCAGTCGCGTTTTAACATAATTGCGGGGTGGTAGGGTTTTACAGCCTGACTGGGTCGCAACCACCATGTACATGGCGAAAAAGCCCGTCATAGTGACTCGCTTTTGCGCGTCGCGTTTCGGGATCAGCCTGTGCATATCCAGTACCAGGTGACTTTCGTCATTATGGCCGGCATGACAGCGGCGATCGACGATGGATGATCTGTCTCTCGGTGGTCGCCACTGTTTTTGGATTGTACTATGCTTACCATCAGGTATAGTGCAGTCACTTTGTCGTGCTACAATAAAAAAAAAGAGTTGTTATGTACTGACGTTACATGATGGGACTCTTTATCAATTCTGTAAAAAACGTAATAATTCCTTGCAGTTTGTATTGTTTTATACATGGAGATGTGGTCAATATCTTAACACACTTTAAACGAGTATAGTATTGTTCTAGTGGCGACGGATATCGGAATCTCGATGAATTATCGATGAAAATTGTTGATGGAAGTATGAATAATTTCAGTTGTGTAGTGTGTGAAAGCACTAAGACTAAACTTTCTGCCAATGAAATCCCTTTATTGAAATATTAGCATTGTATTTATACATTACGGCCCTAATTCGAAGTTTATCACCAAACTATGTTTAACATATTAACCACTTTAGATATATCATCACACAGCATCAGTCAAACATCTGATATCAAATATAAGAAAGTAATTTCAGTATGTTGGTAGGGCTTTTCTAAGTCCAATTGAATGACTACCAAGCTCGAATTAAACATCTGTCGCAAAGCACGTGTTGATATGTTCCAGCGCACATATTTGAGGGCTAGTTCCCCTCTAACTTTATAGTGTTTACCATCTTAGACCACATCGTCTTTTAACGATTAAATGAGCTTGTGGTCAAACGATAAAACTTACAAGTAATTTAAAAAAAAGTCGAGGCATTTATAAGGACCGCAGACAGAAGGAAAAACTCAAAACACCACATGGAATAACTGTGTTCTCTTTTGAATGTTTGAATAACCTATAGTCAGAGTTATTTCAATTTCATAATTTGTAGACCTATTTAAATTATAAACATTAGTTTGGTTGTCACATCTATTGGCACTACGAGTTTTAATTATATAATTTATGAATTAATGAAACATGCAACTGGCTGCACTATCTCAATACAAAGACATACACAAACTGTTTTACTACGCGTTTTTTTTTTTATTGTAGCACGGCAAAATGACTGCACTATGCCTGATGGTAAATACAGTGCAATCCAAAAATAATAACGACCACCGATTGACACACTATCCATCGCCGGTCGCCACTATCACGCCGGCCTGTAATAAGCTGGATATGCACAGGCTGATCCCGAAACGCGACCCGTAGAAGCGAATCACTATTACGGGCTTTTTCGCCATATACATGGTGGTTGCGACCCAGTCAGGCTGTGAAACCCTACCACCGCGCTTTCGCCATTGCCTCGTTTGTTATTCAGCAAGGTACACCACGTGCAGGTGAGGTTGGCTTGGGTGTCTCAAGTCTTATGATGTTATTTGACACCCCTTACACCCCAAAAGTGTGACGCAAACCGTGCAAGTGCAATACGGTTGGTTACGCTTACTGGCATGTCAATGATGCGAAATGATAATTTTATCGCCTGACAAAAAACGTAATGCTCGACGCTTGTAAAAAAAATTCACTTCATAAAATCTTAAGTAAGAGAAAGGTCTCGAGTGTATAGATTTGGTTTTAATGTTTATAATTGATTCTTTTTATTGGCATACCATCAGGATATACTGGACCTGCTGAGCGGTTTGGAGTTGACGCCGAGCGTGATGCAGGGCGCCGCCCCCGCGCCCCCGCCCGTCCCCCTCGCCCTCAACAACAACGTAGCGCCGCCTTCGCTCCTACTCGACGGGCTGTTCCCTCAGACCAACCACCTGCCGACACTCACACCACAAGGTATTCCATTTTAAAACTTTAATCTTAAAACTTACTGAGAAGTGAACGAACAGGAACCGTCACGCTCGGGTCGATGACGCTGTATCGGGTTATCTCGGCAACAAGTGCGATCGGATCGCTGACGCACTTAATTGTATGCACTTATATATTATAATGTTATCTATTATTGTATATAATTTAAAATGTCTATAATGTACGTATTATTAAATATTACTATTATTTATTTATATTTTTATATATATGTATAAACACAGGAAACTCAATAATTACAATTAATATTATACATCGAATCTATTTAGTGAATCCATCTCTGACACTATAAAATCATAATTCGTTTCTTTTTGTTATGTAGATAAAAATAAAACCATACAAGAATGTATAACCATTACCAAAGAAATAATCTAAAACAAAGTGCATGAAAATGAAACAAAAAAAAATTAAGGCATCGATTTTTGGATAATCGATCCTCTAGACTGTTTTTT
>JACEII010000022.1:3417691-3445938 GCA_014332785.1 Antheraea mylitta | reverse complement strand
TTACAGTTTAAATGCTTTTCAGTATACATTATTGCAGTTTAAATGTTTCTCAGTACACATTATTTTACTTTATATGTTTCTCAGTACATTTTATTTCAGTTTAAATGTTTCTTAGTAAGCTTCCTAAGTTTAGAAAAGAAAAAAAGGTTTTTGTAAAATAAGGATAACCGCCAATAGTTAAGGATGTTTTTTTTTTCTAAACAGTGAAACACGTTATAACAAAGGATAGCCACCAGTAAATAACCTTGACATACTCCTAGATTTATATTTTTTTAACAGTGATATATGTATAAATATGGCATTGGTGAAATTTTGTTGTTTTAAAATTCCAGATAGCAGGAATTTAATACAGGCTAATAATGCTATTTTTTTTATACTAATTGTTAATTTAATACTAATTTTGCTGAAAGCAGATTATACTCTATATATGTAGTTAAACTATTATTTTAATCCTTTTGAAAAACTAGAAGAAACAGACTTACTACAAGTAATCCATTGTTCAAGCAAATTGATAATTAACAATCTCACATTACAAAGTATTTATCCATAGAAAATATATAAGTAAAGTTTACAAATCAAATATGGAACTATACAAGTATCGTTTTTTTATTACAGACACTCCAATTAGACATGATGTCTCCATCGGGAACAGTTCTCCCAGCGCAGGGAGAGATCACACAAGTCCTAAGAATCACAAACCCGTCCAGAGTGAGTCTTATTATCTTGTTCAATAGTATCCTCAGGAAAGTAATTAGCAATTTAAATAAACTAAGCCTACCCATCCCGGTTTCGTATTAGTGCAATAAACATAACTATACAAATGGCTTAGATCCGTTTTCTATGCTTTGATTTGTCGGTGGTAGAGCCACGGTGAAGCTATTACTCTCACAGAAAACTGACGTGAAATAACAGTGCTTGCATTGTTGTATTTCGTTCGGTCAGTGAGAGCGCCGGAGGCCCACCTCCCTTCCTTTTTCCTTCTTTCCTTTTTCTTCCCCTCCCCCCTCTCCCATGTACAGGTTGACAACGCACTTGCGACTTCCTTGATGTCGCTAGTGTCTATGGACGGTGGTGATCACTTAACATCACGTAAACCACCAGTTCGTTTGCCTCCTTTGGTATAAAAAAAAAACATATGTAGGATTTAAGATGTGAGAAAATGAGATAGAATATGTTATCATTTATATGAGGTTTTTTAAAGTTTGCGTTCTACCGTGTATGTACTGCACACATGTTTCGCCAATGTCGTGTACATTCGTTATTAAACCAAACACAGTCTTAAGTCGACTACAGCTTAATACTAAATAGAAACAATTTTTTTTTTTAAGAATTCATTGGATCGATGTTCAAATTACGCAAATAATTAATCATAGACTCTACTAATTAATTACTTTAAAATAACAGTCACGAGTTCGGACAGATTTTGAAAGGTGGTAAAGCTATCTGTAGCTATAACTGGTTTCAACATGAATGACTCGGCTTGTCCGGGGTAGTACCTACCACTCGACTCACAGAAACACCAATGTGAAGTAACAGTACTTGCATCATTGTGTTTCGTTTTGTTAGTGAGAGTGCTGGTTGCTCCCTCTCGTTCTCCTTTCCCCTAAACACGGGCTGGCAACACACTTGCGACTCCCTCGGTGTTGCTAGTGCCTGTGAGTGGCGGTGATTACTTAACATCAGGTGACCCACCTGGTCGTTTGCCTCCTAAGAGTTTTTGCACTTTACGACTGCAGCCGAAAAAAAGCGTGAACATAACGAGTGCTGCTCTTTATATAGGCCGTCGCAGTATTACTACCTGATATTTTAAATTAATTACAACAATATATTTGTTTTTTTTTTGACGGGATTTTAATCCTCCATGTAGTGGATTTTATATTTTATTCATAATCTTCTGTTATTTGACTCTATATTTTGTAGATTTGGTGGTGTTTTACGTAATATAGTTAGTTAATGGAAAATAATACCACGGATCATGAAATTCTGAGATGCCACAAAAACTCCCTGGAAGGTTCTAACAAAGGATTCACCATCTTGTTAGAATATTGATTCACACGACGCTTAATATTAAAATGATCACATGACGCTTGTAATATTAAAATGCTTTACCTATAAAATTGGCGTTTTGTATGAATAAATGTAAACGAATTTTTTATGTATTTTTTATTTGTCTATTAATCAAGGTAATCATCCATGCAAGTAATGCATCTTTGCCAACGCAGTGGCAATTTATTGATGCCCTTCTTAAAGAAATCAGCTGGACCGGAGGCATCAAATTCTTTAAAGGCATTTTGTACTGCCTCTCTGGTATTGATTTTTTTTTCCCGCCAAGGACTTATCCAAATTCTGAAAAAAGTAGTAGTCTGTAGGCGCAAGGTCTGGTGAGTAGGGCGGATGACGGAGAACTTCCAACCCCAGTTCTTGCAACTTGGAGACCGTCTGCTGTGCAGTATGAGGTCGCGCGTTGTCGTGCAGGAGCAGCGGAGACAAGCGATTGACCAATGCTGGTTGGAGATGTGCCAGCTTCTCTATCATTGTGTTCAGTTCTTCACAGTACACATCTGCAGTAATGCTCACCCCGTTTGTTAAGAAG
This sequence comes from Antheraea mylitta, assembly GCA_014332785.1. Classification (NCBI taxonomy): domain Eukaryota; kingdom Metazoa; phylum Arthropoda; class Insecta; order Lepidoptera; family Saturniidae; genus Antheraea; species Antheraea mylitta. The sequence continues at coordinate 3,443,345 of JACEII010000022.1, read as the reverse complement.
CTGTGATGAATCACAACGGCGCTAGACCACCAAACAGTGACCATCACTTTTCTAGGGGTAAGATTTCGTTTAGGGCATTGTTTAGGTGCTGAACCAGGATCCAACCAACTTGTTGAGCGCTTGCGGCTATCAAACAGAATCCATTTTTCATCGCAGGTAACAAAGCTGTTCAAAATTCCTCCATTTGTGTGTCTGTTGAGCAGTGCAAGGCACGTCTCGACGCGTACTTCGCGCTGGCGATCATTGATTACGTGGGGCACCCATCTGTTAACCTTTTTTACCTTGCCAATTTGACACAAATGGACCAACATTATTTTGACGCTAATCGAAAGCTGATGCTAATTCAGCCGTAGATTTTGTATCGTCAGCTTCCTCAATCGCCTTTAATTCGTCATTGACGACCAGTCTTCGGACGACCGCGAGGTTCATTTTTCAGGCCGAAATTCCCAGAACGGAAGCGAGCAAACCAATAACAGGTGGTGCGTTGATTTGTAGTGTTAGCTCCGTAAACGTCGTTGATGTTGCGTGCCGCTTGTGCCGCGTTGATGCCACGATGGTACTCATATTCCATAATTACTCGTATTTTTACCGTATAAATACGATGAAAATGTAACACTAATCAATAAACAAATTAATACATTTGGAAAAAGAATTCCATGTTTTTAAAATAAAATTAATTTGATCTTAGAATTCTTAGCCAAACAAAAATTATTTTGATTTGAAATGGCCAGTACTGCAGAACGGCAATTTCATACCTCAAGACCTATTATTATTGACTTCGCGACAATGGCAGTAATAATCTGAAAGATTGGTTGCCAAAAATAAAATTAAAAAAAAAACTATATATTTATTTCAGGCTCCCCTCCGTCTGCGGATACGTGTCTCGTACAATATCGAGGGTAACCCGGTGCTGGAGCAGACCGAGATGAACAACTTCCCGCCGGACCTGTTCAACTGACGAGTGGCCATCCCCCCCGGCTACTGCCTATAGCCAGCCGCGCCCGCGCCCGCGCCGGGCCCCCCGCCCCCCACACGTGTACAGGGCCCGGGACCCCCTACTGCGCCCCCCGCCGCGCCTCCCACATGCGCACGCCACCAACTAGGTAAACGCGAACGTTCGTCGATATCGATAACGGGCGTGTATCACAATTATCGATATCGACTTGTATTTTAGTTTCCCTATGTGCTGTACTTTTTTTTTAATTCCGCTAAATGAATTTAATTATGTTAGTAAAAAATAGTGATGTTCAATAATGGGAACCAATCGTACGAAATTTTTATCGTATTGTTAAGTTTTTATCGTTAAGGTGAAATTCGAATGATTTCAACTAAATTACATTCTTCACAGACCAATATAGTTTTTTGGTTTTTGTTATTAATAGTTTGCTATATGTACAGTTTTTAGATTCTTATTAACTATTACAAAATATTAAATGAATATACCAAGAACACACAATTAAAATTTTTGCAGTTCAGATAATGGAAAAATAAAATAACATGGCAACATTATTTTCTTTATTGACATTAGTGACTGTCAATTTATTTTACGGTGTTAAAAATGAGAGATACACTTTCGTAGTGTGATGTGCAGCTTAATTTTACATCAAATTCAGGATTCAAGCGATTAATAGATATGAAGATGACGTCACGAATTTTTATTTTACGTTGTTTCTTATAGAGAACATCGTGAGTGGTATGGTTACTGGCAGTAAAGTGGAGATTATAATTATGTAAATTTATCGATAAAAAAATCATGTAAATATCGATAGTTGTGTCGTTACATTTCAAAATGAGTTAAATCCAGTTTTAGCTGTTCCTAATATTTTACGTTGTTTATCAAGATATTGAAACTCTTTACGTGTAGAATATTAAGATCTTAAAAAAAAAACTAAAAACCTTATGAACGGCAATATTAAAACCTCGTTCTTGATGTATAAAACCTAGAAATTAGAAAATAATCAAATATTTTATATGAACAATCAAAATTTGATTTTGCTAATTTTACAATTTTCCGACAAAATTAGTTTAAATTCATTCGCAAGTCTAATTTGGTACTTTATCAACTAATTGACCTTTTTAAAAAAAAAAATTGGCTGTCACTAAAAATTGCTTTTATCAAGTTTATTGCCATTTTTTTGATCGTCTTTAAATGGTTGACAGCTTTTATTATATCATAATTTAATAGAGATTTGAGACATTCCAATGTTTAGATGATATGGTACACTGGGACATATGTGAATGGTTTGTGAGTATATCGTTAAGGGAAATTAAATTTTCCAAGAGAATTGTGCACCTTTTTAAAAACTCTTAAATTCCACTGACTAGAGGTTTATTTTATCATTAATATCTATGGCTTACATAATACATCGCACGATATTCCAAATATTTCGCAACAGTACTGAAACAAATTCTGCGTTTTCTTAGCTTATTATTGTTTATGTATTTATATGAATATTGCGTTCGTATTCCTCTCATTTTGCGTCAGTATTATAAAAATCTCATAATTTTTTTTATATATTATTTATATGTTATAAATAATTCAATACAATAAAATTATCTATATATTCTGTATGAAAATCACATCACATAATTATTAATGGAATCGATTCACGAAATCATAGAAAATGTAATATATAAACCTATTATCGAAATAGATAAATGAATTTGTATAAATTACAGAAATAAAAAACGGATTTTGTATGAATTTAATTTGCATTATATTATATTATATGGAATTTAAAGTTTTCTAAAAATATAATCGATATAATTTTAATATAATACGGACGCTCGTGATGTACATATTTTTAAATGAGATTAATGGAACTGTAACATATATATTATTATTATGAGTCGCTGTGAATCGGAGGGCTGTACGGAATGTACTTAATTTAATTAGTATAAAAATAAATAAATATATACTTACATAATGTTACGATCTTCATTTCATGAGTACTATGAATACAAGGATAAATTTGAGAATGTAACACAGAACAACGGTATATCTACTTGTTATCAGGTTATGGTGGTTTCCCCATATATTCAGAAGTATTAGTGCTCCATGGTAACATTTGTTGTAAGACTTACAGTGAGAAAGGAATAAATGAACAGAGCAATTCTATATGTTTTCTGATGAATACCATTATGTTTAGACTAGGCATGATCGATATTCATCGATGTTTAGTTGTAAAACATCGATGTTTTAATCTCGACACATCGATGTTTTGATTTTAATAACATCGATGTTATGAATGTATTCTTTAGAGTCATCTAACGTTGCATGGACTAGCAAGATACTATATAATTATCGAATTTGTAAGTCGTACGAATAGTTATTTCTTCGCATGACCTTTTTTTTAATCGCTGACAATACTGGACCCGATAAAGTTATTTTTTACAGACAGTTTTAATTGCTGGTAAAAACATCGATGTTTATCGTACATCGATACTTTTGAACCGATGTTGACATCGATATTTTTCTAATATCGATCATCGCTACTTTAGAGCTGGGATACCTTTTGTACGGATTTCCCTTTTTTTACTTTCGATTACAGATATTATTAATTAACATCTATGGCTATGTATATTACTGAAATTTAAGTAGGATTTTAAATTAAGTTTAGGGAGAACTTTTGACATACATCTGGCAACAATATATACTATATATTTACGAGAGAAATTGTACGTAGGTTGTGAACTCTTCTTTTAATTTGTGATCGCAGCTACATGTCTAGTCGACATATTTTACCAATAAAAAAAATTCAATCATATATTTTGAGCGAACAAGGCGATCACTAAATGGACTTTGCAAATTCGGTATTCCGTTCCGATGCGTATTTTTATTGAAATCTGTTAATTTGAACGGTTAGTGCGTGTTAGATGTGATTCTAGTGAAGTGTCTTATTATTATTTCCTATGCATTTTATTATCTGTAGCTTTTTTTGTGTACGTAATTTGTCAATTGCTTCAAGTAGAGACTATACTAGGAGTGCTTTGTCGAAACGTTCATAATTTTAATAAAACGGACGCGAGATGTAAATAATTTTTGGTAGATTTATTAAATAGTATAGACAATACAAATAATTATTCACTATTTTAGAATTTTACACCCCGTACCTATTAGTTTGTTTCGGGACATTTTAATAATTATACATTATTTATAGTTTTAAAGTTATATTATTTTAAACCACATTTTATTTTAGTTTGTAATAAACTAACCGACACTTTTAAAGGTATATTGTAGTAGGTGATATTTGAAAATTATTTGAAGTAGAGAATTTGAATCACAAAAAAATATAGGAAGTCGCACACGCTCTTGCTATTTTTTTTATAGACCATCGAGCGATTATATTGGTTTTTTTTTCATTGTATAAAGTGAGCTTGGCTAAAGATTTATATAGTAATTTGGTGCTTAGTTTTATGGTATCTGATTGAATAGAAGGCCCTCCACATTGTGAGATGTTACGGTTTTGTGTATAACTGAAGCTATGTTAAAAGATATGTACATAACTATTATAATGATTTTATGTAAATTGGTTAATAAATATTTGAGAATGTTTATATAATCAATATGTTTGTTTTATTTAATTCTGTCACCTCTCAACTCCACACCATTTAAATATGAAGTAATTTTGGATAACTCGCTAACAATTGCACGTATACAAAATAATACATTTAAGTAATTAGTATCAATGGCTAGTTTTGTCTATGGTGAAGAGAAACACAATACCATAGTTGTACATGACTTAAAATCAAAATTACTTTAGGCAATGCATAGAGGCAATGAGAAGGCGTTTATGAACGACTAAAAATTACCACCAGTTTGGACAAACAACAGTCATCAAGACTAACCGGGAAAAACTCGATTGGGTTTACTTTTTAACATACAAATTTTATACTACATTAGAGTTCCTGGCGTTTTTAACGGAACACAAAAGAAGGTTAATTCCAGACTTCGCTATCATTCACGTATTGATCCTAGTCTTGATGTCACACCCAGCTTGACATAATGCTTGAACTCAGTTTGCCAAGTCGCTAATAGGGCTTTGTTATAAAACATAAACATTAATTACCTAAAAACTACTAGTCTTACTGGGTCTGAAACAGGGTGACCAGTATTACGAAGTCTAACTTTTAGAAGTGGCTAGTAATTTCGAGTCAATAGATACGCTTTTATACAACACATTCTTTCACTCGCTATTGGAGTGTGTAGGTTTGAACTCGTATTGACAATTGATTGCTATTTTATTTATTTTTAATCGTTTCATTATCCGAGTGTTTTATTATGTGTAATGACGCGCGATACTTTCGCTTGTGAATGTGAAACATCACACAGTTTTATATGAACACGTGTGCTTATAAGAGATGCCTTTAATTTTTGTAGATTAATCCATGTTCGTTCTTTGCATATGAGACAGATCTAGAACACGAATATCTGTCTGGTTTTGAAGTGTAATAAAAAATCAAGTTATACTCCATGCACAAAGCAATATAATTTCGCCACGTTTTGATTGATGGTTATAAAGATTATTTACTTACGTGATTCATATATTGTTATAAAATTCAAATATAAGACGTATGATACGTAGTTTTTTTTTCTCTAACTAACTACGCTATTAACCCAGCAAGGTCTTAACAGTTTCACCGGAGTATGAAACGTAGTGTTAATAACCCCTACAGTGACTCCTTGCTATATAAGATACCGTCCAGTTTTCTATCCCTCATGGAAGAACGTGTGTTGACGTAAGAAGCACAAAGGTTTGCGAGCACATCCCCGTTGTCCTTGTTATATTTATCACACTATTTTTCTCACGTGAAAGCATTTTCCGCACGGGAAAGAGCGGATGTAAAGCAAGCTATTAGAATGACAGCTGAGGACTAGTTTATTCTGCAGCTTAATGCGACCAACTTTTACTGGACAGGTATTCGAAGCTTCGTGACGTAATGTTATAAAGGTATAATATGGCGATTTTTTTTTTCTCGAACTAACTATGCTATTGACCTTGCAAGGCCCTTTACAGCTTCATCGGACTACTTATAATATGACGGTATTCCAACAAGTTATATGGCAAAAAAAAGACATATTGCACTTATATTTATTTATTACCTTAGAAAAATTATACACAGATATTAAAAACTAAAGCAAATCTACTCGATCATCGGAGTAGGTGGTGCAGGGCGACCGCTGACACTGTTGAAGAGCCTGTCCTTTATCATTTGAGCCATGAGCCCGTGGATCACTTCTATAGTAGTCTTGCAAGCGTCCTTAGTCGCCTTCCCGAGTTTATCTTCAGTGCGTTTTTCGTAGTCTGTCACTGACATCACTAAACCACCGCGACCTGTTCAAAGGATATTACATGCTTTCAATGTCAGTTTTTTTTCGCAGTTGCTAGAATACATGGTACATTCTCAATTGAATGTTGAAAATAATATATCAAACATGTTTACTGAAGTACAAATGATTAGCTACTGTAATGCTACCCACACTTGCGTTTACCGCCCCGAAATTTTGTCTGTGGTTGCAATGCATCTAGGTGTGGGATGACATAATCGTCATGTGTTACGAACTATCATCGGACAACGTGGTGATAAATGCCATACGATAACTTGTAATTATCGAAATTACAGAGGTTATTCTACAGCTTCGGGGACTTGCCCTCCATTTTTTGCAAATGAATTAAAAAAATAGAGGGTATGCCCATCAAATTGCTCATTTTTGGACATCATTTAAATTTCTTTGCCTACCTCTAAAAAAACTTAGATAAAGGTTAGATTAGATAGAATTAATTAAATTAGATTAGATAGAAAAAAACTGAAAAACTAAAAATCTCGAGGTGGATTTTTGAAGAATTCGAATTTTGCCCATGTTACACATCCTTTACTTTTTTGATACGTCAACTCCTAAGGGGTAGAAAAAAAATGAACATCGAATTTATTAATAAGCTTTTATAACTAGCTTTTACCCGCGATTTTCGTCCGCGTAATAATAGGAAAAATTCCGATTTTGAAATATTTTTCATTGGTGCTCTGCTCCTATTGATCTTAGCGTAATGATATATCTCGATAAATGACCTATATAACACTGGGAGAATTTTTCAAATCAGATCCGTAGTTCCTGAGATTACTGCCTACAAGGTCGCAAACTTACAAATTTTACCTCTTTATAACATTAGTATCGAAGTATAGATTTTAACTATAAAATGTTGCATGATGCAGATGGTAGATCCCTTGTTAGAACCTTCCAGGGAGTTTTTGTGGCATCTCAGAATTTCATGCTCCATGATATTATTTTTCATTCACTTCACTTATGCACAACAAACTATATTACGTAAAACACCACCAAATTCACACAGTATAGAGTCAAATAACACAAGATTATGATTAAAATATAAAATCCACTACATGACAGACTAAAATCTCGCCAACAACTCCAATAACAATAATCATATTCAGATAAAACTTCTATTTATTAGAAAATATCACTCACTTAAAGCTACTTCACTCTGCTCTAACTTGTCAGACAAGTCAAATATTTGACCGGTTGTGTAATCAGCATTTGTGATCAAGCTGGAACTGCTTAATGTGTTAACCCAATATTTATTCCACAACGAGTCCAATAGCCTTCTGTCCAATGACGATTTAAAATATGAAACTTCCAGGGAATAGTATTGTTTGCAGTGTACACCAAAATCTTCAATTTTGTTGAGTGGAATTGTTTGATACTCGGATGGCTCTTCATTGGCTGGTTTATAACCCTTAAAAAAATAAAACAGATGTAAAAATGAATATATATTACTAGTTTTTGCATACAGCCTCTCTTGGGTTACTGTAAATTTAACATATCTATCAGGAACAGTACTTTTTTTCTGTACACTTGATGTATGAGATAAGAACTATATCCTATATAGTATATGCATAAATTTTATAAAAATGATAAAAAAATTCTAAGGAGAAGATATCTAGAAACAATTTTTAGCATCGTTCCAGGGCTTTTATCTCTCAGTAGTTATTCAAACTTCTTTGTTCTATACTTTAACTTAATAAAATGAAGGTTTTACACAAGAATGCATCTTTTTTTTTGTTATGACCGAAGTTCTGAAACTTCTCCTTTTATAAAATACTTTTTTTTTAGAACAGCAATATTTTGAAAGGAGTCATATTTAAATTTTATTGGATTTCAAAAATAAGTCAGGAAACCCCATACTAATAGGAAATGTAGAGAAATTACTAGAAAAACTCGTGTAATTTTCGAGAGTACATTTTTTTAATATGATTTTATTTTTAACTATTATTTTTAAATCAGATTAAACAACTTCAGGACAAACCTTGGGATAAGTTCTGAATGCACCAAGACAGACTTTTCCAGCAGAGATGGTTCTCACAGGATCAATGACGATAGCCACAAATGGTTCCTGGAAATTCTGATTGAGCATCTGAGTGGAGACATCAATTCCGGAGAGCCAACATCCATACCCTGGATGACTGTGATACCAACCAATGGCATTCTCATGACGACCCACCTGAAAATATGTTACTATCTCAGGCTTTATACTAAAACAAATTAACAGACTCTGTCTTGGAATATATGGAGGCAAGCTTTTGCAAGTTCAATGTCATGTATGACTTTTCTGTAATAAGCATAATTGTCAACTCGATGTCTAGATGTTAAATAATTACATATATATCAATATATCCTGTCTGCAACCTCCTTACAAATAAACAAACAATGTTTGGAAAACATAACCCTCTCCAACTGTCTGGAATCTAGGAATAATAACTTCAGCCTTCTAGGGGTCATTTACCCTCCTTTATCAAAAGATATACAAGTGCCCAATAGGTTCTGTTGGAGTTGAGTTCTAATCTAGACTTAAGAACTTTTTTTTATACATCATATAGGAGACAAAAAAACAGACGGGTCACCTGTTGTTTAGTTATTACCGCCGTCCATAGACACTACCAACTCAAGGGGAGTTGCAAGTGCACTACCAGCCTGTGTTTCAGGGAATGAAGAGAAAGGATGAAGGGTTAGAGAAGAGAGGAAAGGGAAGGGGAGATGGGCTCCGGCTCTCTTACTGACCGAACGAAACGCACTGTTACTTTACGTCAGATTTCTGTGAGAGGGTGGTGCTACCCGGGACGAGCTGACCCTTTCATGCTGAAACCAATAATAGCTTCAGCGTGGCTCTACCACCTAAAAAAGGCGAAATACAAAAAGAAACAAGGAGGCAATTTTCAAAATCTCGGGACTACTGTATTATAAAGTGTAAATGTGACTTAGTGAATAACTTGATTTAGATACAAAATCAATATGTTTTGATACAAACAATATATCGTTTTTCCATGAGTGAAAGAGTATACAAGTAAATTAGTTACTTTTCATACAGGCTATCTTTACTTTGGAATGAAATAGTTGCATGTATGATGATACCGTGTTTATTAAAAACATAATTTTTATACATATCGGTAGTTATATATTAATGCCATCCCAGTTACAAATTTGATGGTAATCAAGTGCAGGCAAATAGGTTAGGTTTATCTTTATAGAATAAAGTTTATTCTCAAACTCAAATGTCTTGAGTATCATTTGACCTACTAAATTCCAAGTAGACCAACTTCAGTTGCACTGGTGTTAATATGTAAGTACCCATATTTTTAATGATTATTGAAATACTGAATACATTGCTAATGTTGTTTTAATACTATTTAATTATTTTAAGAGACACTTTATGCTGAATTAAAGTACCAAATGAGTTTCTTTGTTACAAAATTTAAAAGACACACTTTCAAGTATTTGCTATTTGAATATGATACAGATTGTATTATATACCTGCTTTGCAGCTTCAATATAGGCTGTCATATATTCATAAGCCTGTGCTTGGGCATTGACACGAGTTTCAGTGCCTTCCACGGGGAGCGCAAATGAGTCCATAACTATCATAGTGTTTGCATCTACTTTACCTGTAGACAATTTATGATTTTAATTATTATAAAGAAATGAAAATTTCTTAGAGAAATTTGTGGGTATTAATGGTAACTGTAAATAAGTTATCTGCCATTGTTTGTGAGCACAAACTAGACTGAAAAATATCATCAATATTTATTTACATGTTAGTTTTTTTTTTTATTTTTGGCAAACAATATTCTATATTATTACTAGCATTATCAAGTAGGTATTACAAGTGTCCTATGACAATTTCAATGATCTACCAACACAATGGCCACTTAGAATTTTCTAGGGAATTTTTGTGGCATCTGATAATTCATGTTTCATGGTATTATTTCCCATCCACTTCACTTGACTCAGTAACCCAAAATATAATACATAAAATGTCACCAATTACAATATGTCGAACCAAATAACACAAGATTACGAATATAATATAAAATGACAGACTAGAATCCCGCCGAAAACTCTTTTCAATATGTTTTTCATATAAAATAAAAGATTTTTGTGAATTTACTTGTTAATAACATTTCTAAAAATAATTCATAAATAACTGAAAACAGGTAAATTATTACAGGTATATTCTTACCTAGGAGCAATCCCATTACTTCTAGAGTTCCACCCGAACGAGCGTGCATCACCATTTTCAGTAATGCTAGAGCGGAGATTTTGATATCTTTAAAAAAATGCGGGCTGAAATTAAACAACGAATTTAGATTTCCCTCTACCGTACATTATCCTATGGTCACTAATTGCAATGTATAAATAAGATTACTTACTCTTTCTCCCATGGTTTTGCAGCAAGGATATCTTGTTGTTGCTTTTTGTCATATCTGTATATATCGTCCACATTGGAAACAATTTCCATATTATTAGCCATTACCCAGGTTTTCTGAGCAATAGTGGACTGCGAGTCCGCACTTGTTGAAGCCATTGTGTTATTAATAAAAAAAAATCCTCTTTTTCTTCACTTATTACAGCAGAGAACAAATAACAAAACCTTACTTCAACCGCAAAAAGATTTCACCTACCTACTACGAATTCAACAAACGGAGAATGTCATTGTCGGAATCATTACCAATATCAATTCTAAAATTCCGCAAAAAATGTGTCTCGTAATAGACATTAAGTTTCTGATTCCCCACAATTCCTATAAACTATTATATAAGGAAAAACCCAAAATCAATAAGCAATACAATTATAATGCTTGGTAGTAAGATTCCAACCTAGTTATTTCTGTTTTTAAAAAGACAATGCAAAATGCTAGAATTAATAAATTACAAAATGTTAGAAAGCTCATATACTACCAATCCCCAATCGAGTAAAAATTCCTCGCAATTTAAGTTTTTTTTTATAATTTGGCAACCTTTATTGTCTGCAAATTTATTGGTGACAGTAATGACAACATATAGCATCCAGTGTTACCTAATCTTTTCTTCTTTCTTTATTTTCTTTTTGGCAACCAATCTTCTACTAGATTATTACAGCCATTGTCAAGTACGTAATGATATTACAAGTTTCTTGCGATTACTTCAATGAACTAACAAAATGGTGGCCGTCTTGTTAGAACTCTACATGGAGTTTTTATGGCAAATCAGAATCTATGCTCCGTGTTATTATTTCCGATCCAATTGACTTGTGCACAATTACCGAACTCTATTACGTGAAGCACCACCAACATTACACAATATAGAGCCAAATAACACAAGTTATGAATAAAATATAAAGACCATTACCTAGCATTCCAAGATTCCACCAAAAACTCTATCTTATCTTTTATAACACTCAAAAGCTGTTACTAAACGATATGCTTTTACAAGTGCTATTCGGTTAGTACCATTTAATAAACCAATACATACATATACAAATGTTATATTAACTCATTTAAAATAGTTCAATAGATGATCTTATTTAAGAGATGTAATATTTTAAACGTAATTATGAACTGCACAATATACAGTGGTTAGCCTTTATAAATAGATATAATAGACGCGCTCTAGACAGTGTTTCTGGGCACCATTTTCAAAATATGGATTTTTTTTTAAATATATGGATGTCATTGTGACCAAAAAAGAAGAAAACTTTCGAACTTGACATCAGATTTTTACTTCCCATACGCATGAGAAAATCGCCACATACAATAATTGGTTCTCAGGAATCACATATTATAAACCAGCGACCGTTGCTAACATTTTTCGCGAGTGAAAATCCTGAGACGCGCTGCTCCGTAAATTGCATTACGTCCATGAGTTGCAGTTTGTCCACTCATTTAATTTGGAGTCTTTGGTATTTTATTTATGTATAGGCAAGGCCACTTACCGCTTCAAGATTTATTTTTGTTTCACGTCTTTTTTTTCTTTTTTTTAAACACTCTCTTGGTGGGATCTATTTAGACCCCTCTTATCTAACGGTTTGGATTATCTATATAAGAATATTAAAATGCGTTGAACATACGTACTGAAAAGACTTTCTTATATTCGTTAAGAAAGGAAGATTAAAATAAGAAATAAACGTAAATGTTTAATTCCATTAAAATATTTTTGTATATAATTATTCTCTACAAAAGGAATAACTGTTCTTCTTTTACTTCCGAAATTCTCTAAAACTTTTTATTTTGGTGTAATTACGTTGTCACTTATTTCACACTTTTACGACAAACCTTTCTGACAATAATTATCAAATGTTTAAAGGGTGACCTGTGGTAGTTCATGGTCACATTAAACATATCAAATAATAATATCGAAACAAATACTAAAAAACAACAAAGAGAACCTGAGTTAAAGTTTGTTCTAAAACTATTTGAAGTATGGTAACGATACTTTTAAAAGTAAAATAAACACGCGTAGTTTTGATGAATAACTTGTGCTTTTGAAGGTTAATTATTAAGTAACTGTGTATTGTGGAAATGCCGCGCGGTCGAACAATAAAAAAAAGGGTGCGGGTCGAGGTGCTGGAGGCGGAAGGGACTGCGAGGCAAGGCGTGATTTATTTATTATACGAGTACGTTTTAGCATAAATCACCCGATGTTGAATGTATACCAGTTTTGCGTTTCTTGAGATATTGAGCACCTTTTTTTAAAATTGATTTAGAACGAGAATTAAGTAATGATGATCCTGTAAAAGTAATGCTAGGGACTAAACAGTTGCTCTGTATAATGCAGAAACGCATTTGCTATTTTGTTAATGATATCAAGGGCAAGGATATAATAATATCAACGTGATTATTTTTATACTAAAATTGTTACAAAACACACTTGGTCCTAATTCAAAAATAAGAATTGTTACGATATTATTATAAGGCATAAGTATCATTAAGATGACGATGAAGTCGCAGACATCAGCTACTAAAAGATAAACTTGTTTAGCATCTACATTTTTGTTAAAAAGCATCGTTATTAGTAGTTTATTCTCTCTTAGTGCGATTCGTGTTGTTATATCAAAACCCAGCAGGCTAACAGTGGTTAGTTGAAGAAAAACATATATTCTCTAGCTGTGCCTAGATAAATACTTTAACACCGTTGCGTAAAGGTATCAAGAAAAGCCATACATTTTACCATCGTCACTCACCAGTCCTGAATAGGAAACGTTGTAAAGACTCAGATCTTCAGATCTTTAAAATTGTACATTTAGCTTACAAAACTAATATCTAACTCAATGTTTATATTGTACATGATTTTCATTAATGTAATTGATTGATGATTCATCTGTTATAAACGTAGCTATTGCATCAGGTAAATAATCTCTGCATTTTGAGCTTACATCAATATTAGATTTGTTTCGTAATTGTCAAAACTTTGAGTAAATACTTTTGCCGCATTTGATGACGGTTGTGTGGCATTATATATTATTTGTTATATAAAATAATATAAATTCTCTGTAAAATTTTAATGGCCCTAGAGATGAAAGGAGATCGTACAAATATTGATTAAAATTCAAAATGATTAACTTTCCCTCTCAATGTCAGTATCAAATTTGTATTTATACCTCTTTCGCACTTATATCTTTGCAATAAATTTGTTTCATTCGATGAGTAACCACAACGTTTTACCTATCTCTTTCTAGTAAACACAACGCCTATTTATATCTCTGTCTGCCACACAATCAATGTAGGTTCACCGCCTCCTGATAACGTTGAACCAATCACAAATGACCACATACTCGCTTTCAAGAAGGTTGGGAAATACTTTATTATTCATCCGGAGGTCGAATATGAAGAACGCAATCAGTTGTTGTGCACGCGTGAAAAAATATCGGATAAAAACGCTCTGACAAAATCATAGAAAGTTCTAGATGGCATGGTAATGAAACACTAATTTATATTGTGGTTAAGTGTGGTGTTATTTATAAGGCAATATGAGTGCTCCAATAATAATAACGGTGCCGAAGAACTACATAATGGATGATGAAGACACAAAGGTGGTTGTCGACGTCACGTCGCCGGCACCGTCGAGGAAACGCCGATTAGATCATTTATCATGGGAAGAAAAGATGCAAAGGAAGTAAGTATTTTGTTGTACGTTAAACAAAACACAAACAGAACGTAAACTGCTTGCGTGTAAAACAATAAGGAGTTCGAATAATCATGTCGTTATTTCATCATTTATCCACTTTATTTATTAACTTTGAAAATATTTTTTGAAATATACTATTATAAAAAAAAAAATGTTTATAATGTTTTATTTCAATATGTTACATACAAGACTGAACCACACAATGACTGAACGCGAGTAGATATCGTTGACCTCTGAAATTGTTGTGTACAGTTACGTTGACAATTGTCACCTTTCATTAGCACTAGACACAGTTATAACGTTATATGTAAGCTTTACAAATAAAACTTTTTGGTTGTAAACTAGTCCTAGACGAATCATTTTAGAATATAGCAAGGTGAATGGTGACTTTCCAATTACGTTATACGATTTCAACAATGATGTATCTGGAAAGATCCATTGAAGCATGTTAACTAATGATGCAAACTACAAAACTGTTGCCCTAACTAACCAGTTCCCTGTAGATCAAAGTTCAAGTTTCAAGGATAAACCGTTTAATTTGTAACGTTAAAATAGTACAAACGAGAAAACCTTAAATTTACGCTATGAAATATTTAGATAACATCTCAGATCGCGATATGTTTTTTCATAATTATAATGCCAAATCACCTAATATAATATAATTAGTTTCTTTTGTTAAATAAAGAATATTTTATATATAAGAATGTTATTTACTTAGTAAACATTTATAAGTTTTAGTTTATTCTGCTGAAGAGGGATATAATACAACAAATTAGCATACTTAACCTATATTATGTCGAGTATTAAAAAGGATGGCGTTGCTTTCGTAGTCGAATATGGTAGATATTAACTAAATTCGAATCATTAGAAGTAATATGTTTATATTCTGTTGATCAAGAAATATTTTTTTTTTTAACTTTATTTTTGGCAATCAATCTTTCCGATTATTACTGCCATTCTCACGTAGTCAATAATATCACAAACTTCGTGTGATCATTCCAATATTAAGCATAGTGTGAAACCATATTCTAACAAGATGGTGGATCCCTTGCTAGAACCTTCCAGGGAGTTTTTTGTGGCATCTCAGAATTTCATGCTCCGTGTTATTATTTTCCATTCACTTCACTTATGCATAATAAACTAACTATATTACGTAAAACACCACCAAATTTACACAATATATAGTCAAATAACACAAGATTATGAATAAAATATAAAATCCACTACATGACAGACTAAAATCCCGCCAAAAACTCAAAAGAAATATTCATACCATGTATTCATATATTTACCACAGAGTATTATGATTATGCGACTCAAAGAGTATATATAACTATCTCTACACGTACATAGATCAACTAGACTTTGTACAAAACATGGCTTACAGGGATACACTTGATAATAAATTATTGTTAATTTATTCTTAGATAGCTACTCTTCCAGAATCGAATATAATATTGGTAATAAAACAGCATCTTCTAATAGAATTTCTAAAATTGACAAACAAATTTTTACGCAAACAAAATTGTTGACAGAAAGTTGAAAAATCGCGTGGCGGCGCAAACCTCGCGTGACAGGAAAAAAGCAAAAATGGACGAGATGGATAACCAAATAAAGACATTTAAAGAGATGAACGAGCGGCTCCTCAGCGAAGTGGAAAGCTTGAAGGCTTTGAACGAGCGTTTGTTGAGCGAGAACGCAGCGCTGCGCAGCGAGGCGGCGGCGCGAAGCGTCCCGGAGGCCCAGAGACCGGCAGAGTCTACTCCTCAGCAGAAGGAAGGGCACCCGGAGGCGGTTCGCGCGGCGCGCCTGCTGCTGGTGATGTGTCTCCTCTCGCAGACCTCCTCGCTCACTTCGACTCTGAAGAGTACCTCGATACCCTCCATCAACTTGCAGACTCCCTCCTCCAAGAAATTGATGCAGGTGTTGCAGGAAAGACTGAAAATGTAAGTAATCTAATCATATAAAAAAATATACGCTGTGATTTATGTTAATATCCGTCGCTGTCCTCATTTCAATGATAAAGTGTTACGAAATAACTACATATTTTATAACTTATCGCTAACGTTCTGTATATCAGGAAAACGTAACCCACATTTTAGTTGTTTAGGCAAAGCTGATGAAACTGGATCCATTTATTGCATCATCATTCAATTATTTTACACGTTGTTCGAAATTATGCTGTTTTAGTTAAACCTGTTAAAAATTGCATTTTTAATTAATTTGATAGCCACTTTCTTAACTGATTGTACATGTTTTCACTCAATTTATATAATAAAATGTCAATATGTGATGCAACATATAAACCTAGTTAATCTACATTCATTTGGAAATTTTTATGAGTAACATGTTGGAAGCTGTTGTTAATAAATTTATTTTCATTTGTTCATAGGTCCCAGTCAGGGACACTCGAGAGTGTCCTAAAGGATCTAAAGTGGTGGGGACCGCAGCAGAGCACCTGGAATCCGATGAAGGTGTCGTCATAGACATGAAGCACGATGTTGACAGGATACTGTCGCAACACTCATACGCGCATCCCTACACGAGCCTCATTGAAGACACAGTACAAATTAAAGAAGAAGATAACGATAAAGGAGATATATTCTACGCTAGTTGTGACGAAGCGAACGACTGCATCACAATTGAGGTGCCCTGTGAAGAGCAGATTGTTGAGGACGTGAAGCCAGTGGAAATTGATATGGACTTTGACACTCTTACGAATAATGGTACGGGGTTAACGCTTGAGTGTGACATGAATATGTTATCTCCGTTGAGTCTTTCCCCGAAACCAGTTGAAGACAATCTGCTCCTATCGCCTTCACACACAAGCCTCAGTTCGGATCTCGGTTACGAGTCGCTCTCGTCACCGCTCAGCGAGTCTGACTCCATGGACTTATCAGATTTTTGGTGTGAATCGTTCTCAGAATTGTTTCCGGGCCTAGCGTAATCATTCTCGGACTCAATTCTGTCTATTTTTGCCGCCAAAGACTGATTAGTTTTAAGTTATCGAATGTATTATTTAAGTTGCAAATAAATGACAATGATTTTTTTTGCATTCTATAATGTTAATAATTTAATGTTTTTTTTTTTAAATATAAATGTAAGTAGGGATGTACATATAAGTGTTGTAAATAAAGTGTTTTCTCTAAATCAGTACTTTGTTTCTATTAATTTCCTTGCATTTTTATGAGAAAATTTTCGCAGTCAACATCGGCGAGTTGGTTCGCTTCTTACATAACACGTATATAACGTTGAAAAGTAATGGAGAAAAAAAAATATACGCGATGAATTGAGAACCTCCTCCGTTTTTTTCGTCGGTTAAAAATAGCATTCAGGGATAATAAAGCTTTTTATCTTTAAAAAATTGGTTGTCTCTAAAGTCTGTTTACGGACAATAATTTTACGTGAAAACTTCATAAGAAAAAAATGAAAAACTGCATACTTTATGGATTGAATTGAATTATTCTACATATGAATAGATGCATCACAGGCCGATCGCGCCTCTCTATCGCTTGTTCCGCGCTTTCGCTTGCACGCTCAGCTCAGACGGAACGTAACAATGAGTCATGCTATATCGTGCGTGCAGCCGGCGTTCATCGAGATATAAGACGTTATCACGTCAAAAATTGGAATGAAATAATGTGTTCCAGAAAATACGTTTAAAATGTCCATTATGCTAAAAATATCTAGAAGTATCTCCAATGTAGTACGATCTTATCACATAATATCGGTTGAGAACGTGATCAAACTCAACATACAAAGAAAAATTAATTCGAGGCGTTCTGTAAATTCAATTGAATCAACAACAATTAACCTAATAAAATTATGATTCATTTACACAGTTGTTTATGAAATATCGTTTGTAACGTATAAAGTGAACCAGTGAATTAAAGTAACCTAGTTATGTAATAAAGATTATATTCCAATTGGAAGGAATTTTGTCCATATCAAATCTAATTGTAGTTTGCATATTACGTCATATTTTTTTATTAAAATCGCGATAGATGTGGTTTTTTAATAATCGAGATGATTTTTATTTATTACTAGCTGTGCACGCGAATTCGTCCGCTTGGAACTTAGTACAAAAACATTATTTCGTTTACTGTCTTGAATATTATTTATAAATTATATAAAAGTAAAAGCTGTTTCTGTAAAAGATTGAATGTCATTTATCTACCTACTCTTTTCTCGTATTTAACTCGAGCCATCATTGAAATTACAATAACTTTTGATAAATACACTGATTTTAATGAAACCAAAACTAAATATTATTCAAGGATTATATGCTCTATAAGGTTTTATCGTGAACGCAGTACTTTAACAGTGATGTATTTTCAGACAAACACAGACATATTACTATATTGTATTGTGTATTCTTTGCCTACACGGTATTAATATTGTTGTTGCCCCAATTACCCACTTGAATGTTATCAATAATATCTCAGCTTAAAATTTGCATAATAATGTATTCTTGCTGGGCAGTCGCGTGGAATTTCCGGTACATCATTTTACATAGCGTGCTCAAAGACCTCAATTAGTTTTAGTGGCCTTTCTCTCAAACAGTACACAGAAACGATCTGAAATTTCGCTTTCCCAAAGTTTATCGTTAATCGGTGTAGTTCATTACCATACTCGATTAGATTATACCACTCAGCTGATTTTTTGAGACCCATATTTCAAAATGGTGGATTATGATATTAATTTGACGACATCGTAAACTGTAAATTTCATGGTTTAGTAAAAAAGAGTTCGTAGAAATGAAAAAATATTTAAAAATACCTTTTACATAAGAATTATGGTTGTACATTAAATAATGTTGTTTTTAAAATGTTTATGATAACTCAGGTATTTTTAAGCGTAAGCTGTCAACAGTCTGTTGTATTGAATGAACTATGCCTCGTGAAGTCTGCGTTCGTTTGTATGAAGCTTCAACCTTTATGGTTCGGGATAGTCCAGGAGTTAACCATATGCACATATATCCTCGACTATTATAGCTGTTACTGAGCCAACAGTTTTATTATAACTAATATTATAAATGCGAATATGATTTTATTTATGACGATAGTGACCTACTCACACATTTGTACTAGTCTTCATGAAGTTTTACATACACCTTCTTCATCTATTTTATGTTTGGCAATCAATCTTCTAGTATACTATTACTGCCATTGTCAAGTGAGTAACGATATTACAAGTTTCATGATATAATAACAATGAAGTAACGAGATGGTGACCGTCTTGTTAAAACTTTCCTGGGAGTTTTTGTGGCAAGTCAGAACTCACTCTCCGTGGTATTATTTACGATCCACTTCACTTGTGCACAATAACCAAACTATATTACGTAAGATTATGCAAGATTATGGATAAAATATAAAGACCACTAAATTTCATTCCAAGATTCCGCCAAAAACTCCTACATACACCTTCTCACGGATACTTTTCATCGAGAAAAAAGTACACGAGTAAAGACTAGTTTAAAAAAAAAAGAAAGAACATTCCGAACAAAGAAATAGAACTAATATATTAGGTACTAAAATTTGAGACACAAATTAATAACGTTGCGTCAGCCAAATGTAAATAAGAAAAGGTTGCTTTGCTATACTTGGTTGGAGTCTTGCTTGACCTAGAAGTATAATATTTATTTCCGTGATTTCATTTAGTTGCTGGCTGAATCATAGACATTGTTTATGCGTAATATTTGGATTGAATCATTTTGAAAGACGACACGTTGAAACCAATAAAACTAAGTGATTTGGATTTTCCATTGTTTGTTGACGCGTTACATTATCTAGGCAAATGTACGCAGTTGTATCTACGGGTATTTTGCCATTCTAACATCCCAAGATTTACTTGTGTACCCAAGATAAACATTATAAGACTAAACACTCTTCGAGAGACATATTAGATACTTTTCGTATTGATAATGAAATCGACACATTTGCATTCGTTTCCTTTAGTATTAAACCGATAATTATATGTTTATGTAAACCAGTTTCCTTCTTTTAACGTTCTTGAATAAGTGTAATAATTAACTACATACTAATTCACTTATATTCTTATTGCAGAATATTCTTTGAAATTATCTGAAAAAAAAAAAAACAAATGGCAAATAATTCTCACAGAAGAATGAGTGAGAAACGGCAGTATAGATAACTTTGTTAAATCCTTTTAAGTATGTACATTCATTTTCTTCGTATTTATCGTTAAAAGCTTATCTCGTGTTTACTAGATAATGTATGTCTATACTAATTAATTACTGGAATTTCCGACACATATTTCATAAAAATAATTAATATATACCACGATAAAACGTGTTACCATGTAGCGTGTTATTTCAACGCTGTAATCGAAGATAATTTAAGATCACTTGTACAAATAGTTTTTATTCGAAAGTATATTTTTTTCGAAGGTTAACTAACAGCTATATATTTAAATTTAATTATGTGAACATGTTCTTATGTACCATTAACTGGTATTTCTTTGCTGTAATTTTTGTAACAGTAAAGGCTATTTTAGAACTTATATAAAGTTAACAGTAAGAGGTGTTTCTAACTAAAATACAAATTGGACAAAAAGGCAAAAATTCTATATCTTGCGCTGTTAACAAAATATACTAATTCGCTTTTATATTAATGTGATATCAGAACACAAGCTCATAGAAACGGCTTTTATGTACTGATTTTGAACATAATATATAAAACTCAATATCGAAAAAAACCGGTAGATGCATTATTAGGTACTTCTTAAAAATATAAGCAAAATCATTGTAATACTCGAATACTGTTTATATATAAATCAAAACCGTGCAGTCTTTTGTTTAATGTAATTTGACATCTAAAAATTGTAATTATATCGGTTCAGCAGGTTTCAAATGATTAACTTTGAAAAATGAAAAATATTATAAATGTATTAAATGTTTATTTAAAAATAGAGTAATAATGCATTTTAGAATATTAAAATTGAATATGAACTAATGGTTATACAATAAAGTTTTATATGCACAATTATAATTGATTGTTATACTGTTGTTTAAAGATTTTTATGCGTTTTTTCCACAAAAATGTCATATTTCATAATCAAGTTATAATTTTTCCTCTAACGCTTGACAATTAATATGCTATATACCAAGAAATCGGTCGAAAATTCGGTATAATATGATTTGTACACTGTGTGCTTAATACTCATGTCATTTTAAATTTAATATAAAGTGGGGTGTCTAAAAATGATAAAGAGATAAATCAAACAAGAACATAATAAAAAAACATTAAATATATTTGTTAAAATAGTACAGATTCAATAAAATCGTATAATTTATGTTAGAGCCATCATCGGGATCACCTAGTTATTTTTGCATATCAGATTCTGTCATCTCTGCACCAAACACACCTTGTATTATAATAATTAAATAAAGAATTGCATTTATTTAATGAATCATGACATGGTTCTATTTATAGTTATTCAATTATACAGATCGAAACAGTACGCCAACATAAATAAACAGCTGACATCTTTCAAAATCGAATAAATTCACTCAAAATTGTCATTTCTATATTAAATAACAATATAAAAAAACTGACGACGATGCTGACTGAATGAGAGGTTGTACTAAAATCTTTAAATGTAATTGTATGTAGTAGATACATAGTTGATCAGTTTTATTTCTATAAAATGCTCATTATATTGAAATCTTTTATTTTCTGTCTGTCTGATTGTTTCTTTGTTCGTTACAAAGTCTGATACCGATTTTCAACTAATTTCCAGATGAGCTAGAGATTTTAAACTTTGAACAGCTCAGAAATGGATCATAATGTAATATTAACTCGATTTCTTATGTGTATGTTTGTGTGTTCGATGTAAAATTTGCAAAGGTTTTTAAATTAAACATTTTTCATTTTTTTATAATCTCACAGAGATGTTAAAGATTCGATTCCATAATCCACACAAACACACTGACAAACACTTGTCCGTTTTTATTATTTTAAGTTAGTTTTTAAAAGTCAATTGTAATTGATCGTTAACAACAATATGACTGAGTCATTTGAATTAAGTTTTTTTAATTAAATTTCAAAATATCAGGATTTTTGATAAGAAAAAACGGTATCACGATTTGTAAGAGTTTATAGAAACGAATTAATAACTAACATCAATTAAACAAATATTTGACTGGCATTTTGTACTAAGCATGTTATAGAATTGTATTGTTAATTTTTTTACCAATTCGAACGGTTTTCCACATTAATATTGTTTAAAGGGCCTGTCTATTTTTTTGTTCTCTGTCTACATACAGGTATATGTTCTAAATGTATATTTTTTTATCGTGCAACATTAATACACGTATACAGCTCGACGATAGTTTGGCACTCAAAGCTAACGAACTCGAACGATAACGTTAATTGAATTACAAATAAAATATACACTTTGTAAATTAACGAAGATTAAATAAATGTACAGCGTAGAATTTTATTACTACTAATGGAAGATATATTTAAATACTTACCTATTAAAAATATACGAGTCATAATCGATCACTGCGTCGATAGAAGCGTACGATATATCGTCGGCTTATTGCCAAAAGCAGATAAATAATATTTGCTCAGTTTTCTGTTTAAGCTGTTAAAAACAATTGTATGTCAGACAACATTTTGTAAGTAAAAAAAAGGGCAATACATACTATTGACACTTTTATTATGTAAAAAATCAGACTATAAATAGAAATTAACAAAAATGTTTTTATCTTGTTTTGGCAATAAACGGATGATATATAAATAACATAAAATGCATTTTTTAAACATA
The DNA here is from genome assembly GCA_014332785.1 of Antheraea mylitta. Classification (NCBI taxonomy): domain Eukaryota; kingdom Metazoa; phylum Arthropoda; class Insecta; order Lepidoptera; family Saturniidae; genus Antheraea; species Antheraea mylitta. Next base: position 3,420,101 of record JACEII010000022.1, on the reverse strand, counting down.
AAGACCGAGAGCTCGGGACGTCCATTACAATTTTATTTTTTTAAAGCTTTTTGTTTTAATATTAGAGGAATCAAAATAAAACAAAATAAATATAAGGGATTTTAAGATGGGAAAAAGGGGGACCATTGTTCCTTGTCAGAACTGGATGGTGTTCATCCTAATAGAGGTTAAATCCACTCCGCCCCCCCACAATTCATACCAGGAACGTAACAAATGACACGCAAATACTCCCTACACTTCCAAATAAACATATCTATTTTTATTAATTGATCGATGTCGCAAGCTCTCGGTAATCTAAAAAAGCTAAAAAAAATCACTGTCATATGGCTATTGCACGAATCTGATCAGAATCGTCGACATTTCATATTAACCCTATATATATTACTAAATTAACAATCTGTCTGTGACGTACATTAAATGACATCTAGCGAATAAACATTAACCTATCTAATTGTAGAACTTTTTTTATTTTATTTTAAATATAAATAGTATAATATTAGTCATCACATGCACTATATTCTACGTAACAGTGTGCTAGTAAATAGTTCATCAATAATTATTTCATATCCTTTCTAATTAGTATTCGTCAAATCCAACGCCCGTCTGCATTTGGCTCATTGCTAAATTTATTATTTATTTTTTAATTTACTGGTTCTGCACAATGAAGTATATATTACATTTCCACATAAAATTTTTCAACTTGTGTTTAGTTAGTTTCGCTTCAAATAGAATACTTTCAGAGTTGGGAATGTTATCAACTACGAACCAACAACGATTTTTTTAAACTTTGGCTAAAACGACATTTTTTCCCTTTCAGTTTAATAAGATTCTGAGTAAATGTGGCCACCTTTAAGTTGCCATTTGAGGCAGTTATCCCAATTGGAACCAATATATGCCCCGTCCCACGAAATCGGTATAATCCCCCCCCCCTCCCCATTGAGATTGCATATCACTATTTTAACCCAATTTCGTGTCTCCGCAATGTATCCCCGGATGGATATATTCCGGTTTGACCATACATTAAAACCGAGACCGTATGTTGTTTATGTAATTGAAAGACTGGTAGAACTATACGTGTTTTCCTACAACATACAAAATTGGTAAGAGTATTTAAAAAATCCCCCCAGATTATCATCGACAAATAATTCTTAGTACTAGGATTTATAATGTCAAGCTTATCATCGTCGGGTCGTTTATTATCAGCTTCGTTGATTATAACAGTGTCCTTGTAATCTTATCCATGAAAATTGTATACAACACGCACGAGTCGAGTGTCCCATTGTCGATATAATCTAGACATATCGGTGCTTAACGAGATAATGACACAATTCAAAATAGTCCATTTGTCACGACATAATTTATAATAAGGTTTCTGATGGACTACATTTTTTACTGACATTTTCTTATCGTTTACACTTGTGACATATTTTATTTCCTATATTTTCACTTCTAATCTTTGAAAATACTTAAAAAAAATTTAATATAAAGAAAAATCCGCGTACAACTTCTTTGTCGATCTAAAATATAATTCGCCGAAAAATAACTGTTTACTATTTAGTATAAATGTTACCGCTAAGTGCCGGTATCGTTTATTCTAAAAATTATCTCGGTAACGTGCAAATTAACTGGAGCGACTCGTTAAAGTATCGAATATTCATTTATATATATATATATATATATATATATATATATATATATATATATATGTGTGTTGGTGAGTTTTAAATCTTACCTACTGTAACCCAGTAAAGACGTGCTAGGTTAGGATAGGTTGGAATTAGGAGAAAAATATGCTGGAGTGTCAAACAAATGTGTTCAACATGTTGTTTATATTGACGGTTGTCGAGATACATCAGCAATCTGATTACGCGTCGTTGCCATTTTTTATTTTGCATAACATCGGCGTCACATACTCCTACTATATTTTTAACTCGGGGCTTATAAATCAAAGTCTAGATACAACGCGATGTACAATACAAAACTGCAATTACTCGTAATTTCGAATTTTAACTATTAATTAATCAATAAGGGTTTTATTGATCTTGTTTTATTGCGGTTATCTACCTCTTGCGATTCTCTCTCTCCTTCTTTGATTCTTAAAAAAATCCGTCTTGTATGTCAAAATTCCACCTTGAATTTGACTTCAATCGTTATCAAAGAATTTTCATTTATAAATTATTAAATTATCTACTATAATTGTTGTCAAAAAGTCCACATTCGACATATAAAGTTATTAACATCTCGCGAATCGCTCACGAAATTCTGATTAATAGATTCGTAGTGCAAATTGAATAAAATCTAAAATAACCAGACTGGGATGAATAAGGCTGTAGCAGAACTGAGCTAATTGCACTGTTAATAAAGGTCTCAAGATTTATCACTGATCAACTGTACTATCCGTCAAGCCCAA
>JACEII010000022.1:3392376-3417291 GCA_014332785.1 Antheraea mylitta | reverse complement strand
TATATATATATATATATATATATATATATATATATATATATATATATATGTGTGTTGGTGAGTTTTAAATCTTACCTACTGTAACCCAGTAAAGACGTGCTAGGTTAGGATAGGTTGGAATTAGGAGAAAAATATGCTGGAGTGTCAAACAAATGTGTTCAACATGTTGTTTATATTGACGGTTGTCGAGATACATCAGCAATCTGATTACGCGTCGTTGTCATTTTTTATTTTACATAACCTCGGCGTCACATACTTTTACTATATTTTTAACTCGGGGCTTATAAATCAAAGTCTAGATACAACGCGGTGTACAATACAAAACTGCAACTATTAATTAATCAATAAGGGTTTTATTGATCTTGTTTTATTGCGGTTATCTACCTCTTGGGATTCTCTCTCTCCTTCTTTGATTCTTAAAAAAATCCGTCTTGTATGTCAAAATTCCACCTTGAATTTGACTTCAATCGTTAACAAAGAATTTTTGGAGTTTTTGGCGGGATTTCGGTCTGTCATGTAGTGGATTTTATATTTTATTCATAATCTTGTGTTTCTTGACTCTATATTGTGTAAAGTTGGTGGTGTTTTATGTAATATGGTTAGTTTATTGTGCATAAGTGAATGGAAAATAATACCACGGAGATTGAAATTCTGAGGTGCCACAAAAACTCCCTGGAGGGTTCTAACAAGCGATCTACCATCTTGTTAGAATATTGATTGATACGACGCTTGATATTGTAATGATCGTACGACGCTTGTAATATTATTGATTACTCGACAATGGCAGTAATAATCTGAAAGATTGATTGCCAAAAATAAAGTTAAAAAAAAACAAAGAATTTTCATTTAAAAATTATTAAATTATCTACTATAATTGTTGTCAAAAAGTCCACATTCGACATATAAAGTTATTAACATCTCGCGAATCGCTCACGAAATTCTGATTAATAGATTCGTAGTGCAAATTGAATAAAATCTAAAATAACCAGACTGGGATGAATAAGGCTGTAGCAGAACTGAGCTAATTGCACTGTTAATAAAGGTCTCAAGATTTATCACTGATCAACTGTACTATCCGTCAAGCCCAAGTAATCTTATGGTACAAATAGTAATGTTGCTAAAATTTCACACTTTGAATTCTATAACTTGCCCAATTAAATTTAAATTCGACTTTTCCATTGAAATAACATTTAGTTATATAACATTTTCTAGATTTTTTCGAATATTATTAACTTTCCATATTTTTTTACCATAAATCCTATACAAAGTCCTTTGCAATTTGACCACTAACTTACAGTGTATTTTTGCGACATAATCTAAAACTTTATCAAGGACTTTGATACTATGCGATAATCTTTTCAAACATCGTTTATCGTATTAGGAAGCCATTTTAAAGCAATATCGTTTCGAATAACAACGTCATCGTAACATCTAACAATCATGTTCAACCCCTGGACTGTCGAAAACCATTACGGTTTAAATTCCATACAAATAAATGTAGACCTTATGATCACTGGTCAACAGACAAATTGGCTTTGAAATTAAAAACATCGTCCGCCATTTTAATATCTCGGATTTAAAAAAAATAGCCGAGTAGTTTGGGATTCAATTAAATCTCAGAAATAATCAATTATTGGGACATACATTTTACATAGCATTGTGACGTCATTTTGCAATGCAGCTTGATGTATATTTTTATTTTGAAAACTTTTGAGATCTCTATATTGGCTATAGGCGAATTCAAAATATCGAATATACATGATGTCATTACATTTCAAAACAAGCTAAATACAGTTTTAATCCTTCATATGACATGTTTAATTTCCTTTTTTTCACCGAAAACGAAGCTCAAATTTGACGTCCATAAGGTTTTTAGCATTTTCTTATGATTTTCATATTTTACATGTACATAATTTGAAAATCTTGCAAAATAACGTATAATATTATGAAACGGCTAAAATTGGATTTCGCTCATTTTGACATTTAATGACTCATGTATCACCTACGTTTTTCTTCGATGAGCTGAAATATTGGATTGGGTTATAAAATAGCGGTAGTGTGATGGTTATATTAACCGAATAGTTTATCGAAGCAGACGTGACAGTACGGCTTGTCGTTTTGTTCCTTGAAGGTTCCTTTGTTGAGTTGTCGTAGGCAGAACGCGCAGACGAAGTGTTCCGGATGGAACTTCCTGAACATGGCGGTGATGCACCTCCCGGCGATGGGCTTATGGCAACCGGCACAGAGGGAGCCCCTCTTCCCGTGGTAATGGGTCTCGCAGTACGGCTGACCCTCGTGCTCGAAGAAGGAACCACCGTGGAAAGGTTCCCGGCACTCCTGGAAACCATATAACATCGGTATAAATTCCATTTTGTGCCCTTCAAAAACCCGCCTATACATATAATAAAAATTTAAATCTATCGTGTTTGTAATCATTCGATTTCTTGCCAAACAAAAAAAAATGTCACAGGTGTCTAGGTTTTTTTTTTCGAACTGACTACGCTATTGCGCTAGCAAGATCTTAACAGCTTTACCGGACTACTAAAGCGAGCGCTTAAGGTACTCAGCCGATTTTATTGGACAACTAGCTCAAGGGTGCACGGCAAACCTCGGCTTGGGCTGTTGCCTGATACATGCAATTCGTGTCCTATCTAAGCTAACTATTCATACATATATGAATTGTTAAAACATATATGTGTACCAAGCATACATACCTCAACAACTCTTATATATATTTCGTATCGAATAATTTTCTAAACTATTTCAGTTCGATAAGACACAAAAATATAACCCTTCCACATTCATGTGTAAGCGCGTATGCGTGCACGTGTGTGGTGGTGATATGTGTAATGTTGTTGCACTGGTGTAAGATTTTGTGTGAGTGTATCTCGCGAGGTGCGTACTCAAGGGTTCCACACCGAGGGAACGGTGCTAGGATTAAGCTGCTGTCGAGGGGGGGGGGGGCTAATCTGATAGGTGTCTAGAAATATAAGTAATAAAGTACATTTCAACCAATTTTAGAAATGTCTGTCTGTGTATTTATATGAACATGCATAATTGCTAAAATCCTGCGTTCATGATAAATCCTCTTCAAATAATAAAGCATATCTTCAAGTATTACATTTAGTCTTGTCTCATTAAAATCGGCTCAGTCTAGCAAAGCTATTGTACTTTTAATGACGTCGCGACTTAAGTACAACAGCAAAGTAGATAAGTAAATGGACTTAATACATTCAGATGAGTTTAACAATCGTTGTTTTTTACATAATGCTTCACGCGGACGATGTCGCGGGCACAACTAGTCATATAATAAATATGTATATCTTAAGAACTGTGAAACAAATAAAAACGTCTGACAATAATACTTTTATTATATTAAAAATTAATCATTCCTATACAAAGCGAAGGCCGATCAATATTTTTTTTTATATAGCTAATATTTACTTTTTTAAATTTATTTGGAATGTTTAAATGTTATTTTTGAAACGATATATATTAGCATAGAGATTTTATCTATTTATGTAACTAAATAAATAAAAAATCTATTTGTAATAACTAACAAAACCAAAGATGTAATTATGCGTGTTGTATTAATTAATTCATTAGTAAATAGATATTGAATGTTTTTCTCTAACTCTAGCTAACTAACTATTCGTATTGAATTGAAAAATTGAAAAGTTTTCAGTAAGGTATATATCATTGAAAATAATAAACATTATTTCTTTTTTATTTTAAGATATAGTGTTTTTATTGGAAATGCGAAATCATTCCGATGGTGACGCATTATATCATATACTTTTTTGGTTGAAATATTTTAAGATTATGCTAAATTGAAAAGGTGGAAAATGTGTTGAATATTAATTGCGTGTAATAAAGAGTACAATAATTATCCTAATAAGTGGACAATAACCCTTTTAAACGCGAAATTTTGAATTCCCTAATCAGAAAATTCCATAGGTTTATTACATCATCTATATGTGTAGAAAACTTGACTATGTTCTGCATGGAATGCATGACACGGATAGATTCAGTGTACCTAGATGCGAGCTTCAATTTGTATGTAGGTATTTAATTGAAATAAAATTATATTAGGACCGAAACATATTATGAAGAAGCCTAAAACTGTAGATCAACATATATTAGAAATTATATTCGTGTTTATTAAAACTTATTTGACATATTCTTAGTCATTAGACCATATTGAGTCGAGAAGAGATTTATTCAAATACAAATTCGAGTACGTAAACATAATTCTCCAGTGGCCGCATATTAATGTGGGTAATATAAAATAGTACAAATGAAATTTTAATCTAATGGCCTATAAACATCGCGGCCGGATTACCGGCAGCCGGTGCGGCTACCGCGTGACGTCACTCCCACGCCTATTTATAGCCCGGCCGAGTTAGCGATGCGAACGGGAAACCCTATACGCCTAACACTTGACCCCCTTTAAAATTTCGCTATATATTTCAACCACCGTCCTTCGTTTGAATATAACAATGAAGTTATACGAAAGGTCATTGGCGTTCGCGTACGCACGTGACCTTGTGCGACCTTTCTGACAAGCATGCCGTATACGCATGATGCAGTTCTATTTTCAAAATAAATTTGATTCTCTTTTTTGATAATCTTTTTTGTTTTGTTTTTTTTTTTCTATTTTTTGTTCTCTTTATTTATACATCTTAAGATTACAATATAAATTATTATAAAAATAGATATACATACATTATTAATTTTACCTAATGTGTACGCTAGACTAGATTATATTGATTTTTGTGTATTTGTAACATCTGTGTTTGTGTCGTGCGTTGGAAGGAGTCATTTCATAATATCACCCGACGAGCATAGCTGTAAAAAAATGGGGGGAGGGCATTCGTTTTGGGGAGCATCATATTCATCGTTTATTCGTCTTCATCGACGCCGACGCATTGCGGGCATACTGGTTTCCCTTCCATAGCATAGAACGATTTCCCTTTAACCGGATTTTGACAGTCCTGTGTGACCGAAAATTTTACGTTATCGCTTCGCAATCGTTCAAATGATTCATTTGAACGATCGCTCAGTTATCATACTTGACCTGGCGCTTTTTTATAAGCAATAGAGAGCGCTGGAGACAAACCTTTTTGTGGCAGATTTATTGTAGCTAAGACCTGAGGAAATGAATACAAACCTTGCAAACGAAGCAGTCCGGATGCCATTGCGTGTTGAGCGCTGAGATATAGTTTTCCATGATGGGTTTATTACAACCACCGCACTTGGGTGCGAACATGTCGAAATAATCAGTACGACAGTACGGTTTGCCGTCTCTCTCGTGGAACCCGTCCTCACCGAACTGCTGACCGCACTGGGCACAGAAGAAGTGTTCCGTGTGCCAGGTCTTCTCCAACGCTGTTACGCATTTCTGTAAACGATATTAAACTTTAAGTATTAGTTTGATATGTTTCTATTTGTTTTGGAATAGTGGATCGAGGACTAACGTCGAGGATGGGACCGTTGCAGTAGGCGCATCTCGGCGAGAACAGATTATGATAGTCGGGCTCGCAGTATGGTCTGCCGTCGCGCTCGAAGAAGTTCCTCGTGCCAAGCTCCTGGTTGCAGTGAGCGCAGGTGAAGTGTTCAGGGTGCCACGTGCGACCCAACGCCGTTATGACCTGAAGCACAGAACAGTCCCATCGGTATCACTTGAACACTCGTAACCGGTACACACGCTAGTAGTGGGCATCTATCCCCACCTGCCCAACGATGGGCTTCTCGCAGGCGTTGCAGCATCCCTTCTGAGGCGTCTGTACTCCTTGGCGGCTCATGTCTGCGCGGAGGGATCCGAGCATATGCTCGAGAGAGGCGGACTCCGGTTGGCGCGGGTTGCTGCGGTAATGTTCCTGCCACGCGCGTTTCTCACGATGCACGTGGGTACCGCCTTCACCTCCTGGGCCGCTTACCTGAAGAACCAAGAGAAAATCGTTTTGTAGTAAAAAAAACCAAAACAAATTCAATCTAATGCTTAGACTACGTCATATGCGAGGCCAAATAAAAGCTCGTGTTCGCTCAACGTACAGATGGTGACCGTCCGGTCGCGGTGATTCGGAACGATTGCCGTCCGAGTGAAATGTTTTTCTGTGTACTCTAATATTATAAGCTAGCGCCCCCTCCACGGTCGTGATGTAACGGCCGGGACTATCTTTAGAGCCGGGGCTGTTGGACGCAAGCGAGCGGGACCGACGTACCGCTGGAGTGACGGTACTCTGGCGCGGCTGGAAATAGCCGTCGACCAAGAAAGGCGAGTTGTAAATATTATAATAAACGGGAAAGAGTTTACTGTGGTGCAGTGTGCCGAGGTGGCCGTGACAGCTGCCGCCCGATACTGGACCTTAGGATTTGTCGATGACTCAACAACACCGCACCAATATATCACATCAAATCCAAACCGTGGAGTTACAAACGAAAACACTGTATTATAAACACGGTTTATTCAATTAATTGAAGGCGTATCAATGAAAACATATCAATGGTATCTAGCGTTGAATATTAACGTTGTTCTAAAATTATTGCGACTTTTAAAAGTACATTGGCCGGTATAATTCTCTTTCGCAGTAAAATCCGTATAACATGTGGTTAATTAACGTCATTTATTAATGCAGTAACTACCTATATATTTCTGCATTGTAAATTGACCGTAAAATTTACAATGAAATACTGCAAGCTTTCTTGAAAGCGTTAGGTCGAGTGTCATCTTGGCAGGCTCGTTTCGGCGACGAATCCCGTCAGCTGACATATTTATCAAATGTAACCTTGTGCTACAAAATGCGTTTACACAAGTGTACATATTTTAAATCATTCAACGAAATGTTTCCATTAAATATGACGATCCTATTGCTCAGAAAATTATAGATATCAAATGATTTATTTAATCTATATAGTAAAAAAGTAGTAAAAGTGAATTCTAACTTTTTGGGGCTTAATTAACTTTGTGCCACTTAAAAGCAAAATAAAATGGAAAAGAAACAAATTCCAATTAGAACACAATAAAGTCTAGTAGGTAATCGTATGTTTTCATTGTAGCAAATATCAATGAACAATAATTTATTTATTTATTTTCTATACATTTAATTTAATCATGTCTCATAGACAACAAGTCATTTTCAATGACAGGAGTTTTTGGCGGAATTTCCGAATGTCATGTAGTGGATATTTTATTTATAATCTTATGTTATATGACTCTATATTTTTTAATATTGGTGGTGTTTTACGTAATATAGTTTGGTAATCATACATAAGTAAAGTGGATGGGAAATAATATCGCGGAGCGTGGATACTGTCTTGTCACAACAACTTCCTAGAAAGTTCTAACAAGACGACAATCATCTTCTTAGTACATTGAAATGATCGCTAGAAACTTGTAATATTATTTACCTAAATACTCGACAATAGGAGTAATGATCTATTAGAAGTTTGGTTGTCAAAACAAAAACAAGTAATAGAAGAGATACGTAAACCTAAACGACATGTAATATATCTCATCAATAATTAAGAAAATTCAAGACTTGTCTGCCAAAACCACAAGAATATATTTCAATAATATAGTTCTGCAACTTCAGTAGCACAGCGGTTTACCGAAACGTTTCTGTTTACTGTTTGGAAGACAATATGCTGGTTAATAAATCTGTATATTGGGTTACGTTTCGGCTGTTTGTATTCACACCAGCTCATGTGGTTATTTAAGAGCTATATTACATTACAAGCGCAGATGATTTGAGATACATTCACACGTATTGACTTGATATGATTTTTTTTTACTATTTTTTTATTTGTAGATCACAGTTAATCTGGATTATCCCTTAATATTCCACCTACAATTTTTGTCTGTCTATCTGTTTGTTACTTTAAAAAATATCTGTACCGAATCCAATGACATTCGGCATGAAGGTTGCCTGAGATCCGGAGAAGGATTTATTTTATTTTTGGCAATCAATGTTACACATTATTAGTGCCATTGTCGCTATGCTGTTACAATTATCTTCAGATAACAAGACGGTGACCTCCCTTGTTAGATTTTCCAGGGAGTTTTTATGGTAGTGAGAATTCATGCTCAGTGGTATTATATTCACTTTTACACAATAGCCTAGTTTGGCTATTACGTGAAGTGCCATCAATATTACAAAATATAGAGTCAAAGTCACTACATGACAGACTAAGATCCCGCCAAAAATTCTGGAGAAGGAAATAGGACACTTTTTATGACACAAAGTATTATGCGAAACAGTGCATACAGCCAGTTATGGAATATCTTTTAAAATGAAATAAAGATACGAGTACCTTGAAGTCAGAAAGTGACGCCATGAGATCGTCCAGTTCCTTAGTGGCGCTGGAAGCATGGTGATGCTGGCGAACTACGGCGGCTGTCGGAGGCGGCTGTTGTTGAGCCATCGCCGGTTCGACGACCGTCTCTTGAACGGTGACGGTGACTTGCTTGGTGCCCGGCCGGGGGAGTGTACCACCCGTAGACGGCGGTGGTGGTGGTATAGGAGATACGGATTGGCGACTGTTGAAAAAAAAGCACCAATTTGTCCCATTATTTTCAAGGTATTACTTTTGACAGCTAACTGAGTATTTGCAGTAGTAACATATAGTTAGGCTCTCAAATCAAGTGTTGTGTAAAACGATTGCCGAAAAAAAGTGTTTATCTTCATCTATTTTCACTTAGAGTAATGAATAGTCTAGGGGTCAGTTTTAAAATGACAAATTAAAATTATGTGCCTGTTATAAAACTTTATATTGGTACCTACTGATACAAAATCAAAATTACCCAAGTTCATACTTAAGCCGATATTCAGCTATTTCTGTTGTCGTTTTGCTCTTGCCAAATAAATACCAATAATGGATGGATGAAAAAGATGGAGCTCATAATTGAAAAAAAAAAACAATAAGTATAATATTATTTTATGGTAAGTTACTCTTTCAAAGATCTTCCTAATTCTTATAATATTACATAATTCCCATACATCATATAATATTACAACCTGTATATGAACTCGATCCAAATAAACAAACAATGACTCATCCACCGTGGGAACGGAATACAATGGGGTTCTAAAAATAGCCAGTTTCGAACTGTCAAATAATTTATGTAATGACGTCCGTTTGCCCAGAATATTCCACCCTACTTTGTGCAAAGGGATACTAAAGCGTGCTATGGTGCGTTCTAGACAGATGTAGTCCGGCGAAACTGTCAAGGCCCGTCAGAGCAATAGCGTAGTGAGTTCGAAAAAAAATTTCTGAAGACTTCTACATTCGATCCTTAAAGTTGGAGCCTCATCCACGCTGTTACCTTGATACAGATAAACTTCTTTCACCACTTTTACACACGTGCACATACATACAATAGGTCCACATGTAGTGAACAGCGTTTGTACTCTTTTTAGTTAGTTTAGTCAGATTGGTTAGAATGAAAATACGTTTGCTTTAGTGAAGCATACATACAATTACACATGTATAATTAGTTTAGATTACTTAGATTGGTTCTTAGAGGTTCGACCACTTCGGTGCCTTTGAGTTTGAAGCTGTGAAGGTCCGTGAGACTAAAAGCGTATAGTCAGTTCGAAAAAAAAAAATCCTCGAGAGCTTTATTCGGAAAACCGCAAGGATTAGGAAGTGAAATAAGGAAATGACCGTGAAGAGTATAACGAGTAATATAAAGAAAATAAAAATATAAAGAGTGAAACTGTAGTGTAATTGTGTAACAGTGAGTCAACTTTCCAAACAACACAAACGGCATTTAATTTGCCCAAGAGCGTAATAGTAACAGGATTAAGTTCTTGGCTCACAAATCAGCAACTATAAACTATGTATTAAACATCCGAAATAGATTTTATCCTTTCAAGACGTTATATCGGCTTTGATCTTACATTACACTGCGTCGTTACTTCATCCTATGTTGATTTATAGGCCAAGATATCTCCAATCTAAACATATAAATAAAACTAAAGTGTGTTGTTTGTTTGGATCTTGAATTTTTAAAACGGTTAAACTAATTTTAATAAATCTTTTACAGATAGATGTAACACTCTACCGAGTTCAATCTAGGCTTCATATTATTATGCTTTTCCATAAGGGTTAAGGCTATTAAATTAAAACTAACTTAAAGTCGATATAAGGGTTTAAGGTTTGACGAAAAATTAAAGCAAAAAAAATTAAGAAGTTCCCATAATTAATCAAGATAAAACACATAATTCCCAAACTATTTTCATGACAACGAAGTAGTGTGTATTGCCTAATTAAATAGTTAATGCTCAAAAACTATCGGGTCTGTAATCAATATGTAGTCAGGTGAATCTGTTAAAAACTTTGCTAGGTCAATAGCCTAGTCATTTCGAGAAAAAGTGTAATCAATATATAAATAGGCAAAAATAGAAACGCTAAATACGCCCTTCCTCCTCTGTTTCTCAGCCATTTTTTTTTGTTTAATAGATGTTCATTAGATTTCGTTTTACCAATAATATAACTTGGAAAAAGTTCGTTTTTTCCATAATATTGTAATGTAATATTGAATTATGGTCGAATTTCGACCGCTAGAATATAATTAGTCTATGTGAAAATAGACGAAGACAAAACGCTTTAGTAGTTTTTTTTTTTCGATCGGACTACGCTATTGACCTAGCAAGGTCTTAACAGCTTCACCCGTTTTAGTAGGATTTTCTCTTTTGTTTGTCAAACGATTTTCTTCATTTTTTTTTTAGAAGCTATTGCCAATATCGTAATGTTATCGTGAGTTTTTGGAGACAATTTCTTTACTTATCATCGATATAGCAAAACCTTTACTTATAAGTATCTATACGTCATAATTTCCGAACATTTCATTTATTAATCTACAACATTTTAACCACGTATATTAATCGACAGTATAAGCAATAAACGTAATTAAAATTACCGTATCGAACTGAAATACATATATACGTGTTAAAGTAATTGTCATATGTATAAACAGGTGGCATTGCCTTCTCAAATATAGAGTATAATTAGCGTTAGGAAACGTGTGCAAACCGAAGCCCGAAGTTAGCCAACAAATAATTACACGATGTACATACTCGCTCATTATTATTTTAGTCGTGGGGTTTAGAATAATTATCTATTAGTAGGAAAAATAATTAAAAACACACACATACAGAATAATTCCTTAATATATATTCTATCGTAAAGTGGGTACAAAAGAATACAGTAAAGAAGATATGTCAATGACCGTTGGTCGGTCAAGGTGACTTAAAAATACGCAGGTGATGAGTTCGATTAGTTTTTTAATACGGTGTAGATTTTTAGCGTTTCACCTCAGTCTGATCAGATGTTAAATAACGTGATCTAAGCAGGTAATCACACTAAAACTAGAGGGCGATTGGTTCTAACGTGCAGCCGTCGGGACCCGGTTGCTTAGAAAAATTCCTACATGGCGACATTCAGTGACGACCAAATTGAACATTTGGTAAATATGTTTTATACAACAACGCGTTTCTTTTCGGATTATATGTGCTGTCTTTCTTTTTTTTTTTTCATGAAAATGTCGTTCTTACTTACTTTTACAAACCCATTTATTGATTTTAATTCTCCTCTTTTTTAATTACGTCTGTCAAATTTTATCATTACTGCTTAGCCTTTGGAAAATTGTAATGAAATACATGAATAACTCTGCACAATTATCTATATACGGGAAACATAAAGTATCGACATTTTTTAAGATTAGCCTAGTGAACAAGTAACCTTTCAAATTTAGTTAGATGTACGTGTATTATTTTTTATAGTTTTTTTTTTTCATATTTAATAACAAACATTTTTTATTTTACCTTTAACTAAATACACCAGATTCAGTTACAACAAAAACCAAAAGAAATATTTATTATAGTATAGTCGATGCTAAATATAATCCAGGAAGAAAACATATTCAGACGTCATTAGATTTAAAATGGTGAAGTAAAACATTACGAAGAAACCCACACGCGTAATAAATTGTGCGTGCAAATTTTATTACGACGTAGATTGATAGAAGTATAGCTGGTATGGAGTACCATGTTGTATGTTAAGAATAAACATACATTTTTTTCTTAATTCATCCTAGTAAAGGGCATAAATTATCAAGCAAAGACAAAGCAGTCCGTCTATACGGAATAATAATAAAATTTTTAGATATACGATAATAGAGAGTATACCCAAGGAAATATACAAATAATGCCAGTGATAGAGAAGTTAACGACTGATATATGACTTGAAATGGACATGTTATAAGAAGGGTTGAAAATAATGTTTTTTTTTTAAATCATAGGAGGCAAACGAACAGTTGGGTCACCTGATGTTAAGTGATCACCGACGTCCATAGACACTAGCAACACCAGATTAACGCAAGTACGTTGCCAGTCTGTTTTATGGTGGAGGAACTTGGGAGGAGAGAAGAAAGGAGAGGAGAGGGGAAGTAGCCTCCGGCTATCTCACTGACCGAACGAAACGCAACAATGCAAGCACTGTTACTTCACGTCGGTTTTCTGTGGGTCGAGTGTTTGTACCCCGGGCGAGCCGATCCATTCATGCTGAAACCAATAATAGCTTCAGCGTGGCTCTACCACCTACTGACGAAGGATGTTATATATAAAAGTGGAGGGGAATAAGAGTAAAGAAAGACCAGAAATGCATTGTATAAAGAATAATGTAATTATTTTTGTATTGTTTTAGTAACTAATGTTTCGCTCCCTCTCTCTGTTACCAGTTTCAGATTAACTTTTCCAGGTACACGTCGCATGAATAACACCATACCTTTTTTTTGTGCTCACTCAATTCCAGGCGGAAGAGGAATGTAACGGCTACTATAATATTATCTTCTTAACTTTATTCATTTTCTTTTCATTCTTTTATATTTTTTCTACCTACATACAATAATATTAATAATCTTCCTAGACGATTTCTAATACTCCAACTAACTCCAACTGGTTTGTTTAGCATGTAAACAATTGAAGAACCCAATTTTATATGAAATTCGAGCGATGTACAATAACTTTTATTTTTGAATAATACCGCTAGTTAGTGGAAAGCAAATAACTTGTGGCATTAAACTTGCCAGTGTGCCTACCAAAAGTGCAATAAAGTATTAATTCATACATAGCTGACAGAGGAGTGTGAAAGAGGACAGTTTTATGAAATGAAATTCTCCGCGAAACTCTGATCAAAGTAGTTGGTTATATGATTGACATGACTTGTAAAAAATATGTATGAAACTTGTCTACCGTTATGAAACTATTAGATTTTTGTATATAAGCATATACGTAGTACAATATATAAGCGGATATAATGGACCAGTGCCAGAATTTCGATCATGAAATATGACTCTTCCGAAATTAAATGACTATTGTATGGTGAACGACAAGTCGTAGTAAATCTCTCGTATTTATATACTCTTGGTAAAATTGTATGATTTATTTCTATCGAAATTAACCTAGTCTTAATTAATGGAATTAAAATAAGGTACATAAATTACAAAAGCTTTTAATAATCGATATTACAATATATTTACATCGTTACGGATAATTATATCCTACTAGTTTTTGCTCATGGCTTCGCTCGTGTTACCTTCAGGCACCTACCTACCCATTCCGGTGATTTTAACGACGTGTGTGCAAAATTTAATGTTGCTAGGTGTATTAGTGGAAGCGTAACAAACAAATATATATTAATTAATTTTTATAGTATTAGTTAAGGTAGGACTCGTTAAAATATTATACAGACGTAAAGAAGGTGATAATTTACAGAACTACTGCTCCGATTCTGAAAATACTCTTACTGATAGACAGTCATTTGTTTCTGAACATCAGAAACCGTGCTTATTGCCATTAATAGAATAAACTTGATCAAAAGTCACAGGCTTTTCACTCTGTTA
Organism: Antheraea mylitta; assembly: GCA_014332785.1. Lineage (NCBI taxonomy): Eukaryota > Metazoa > Arthropoda > Insecta > Lepidoptera > Saturniidae > Antheraea > Antheraea mylitta. The sequence continues at coordinate 3,403,385 of JACEII010000022.1, read as the reverse complement.
TGTGATATCACTTAACATACATAAAAAAAAACATCAGCTGAGTATACATACAACCTCTTCCTTTTTTTAAAGTCGTCTAAAAAGTATTAACTGTAAAGAAAAACAGATCACTTGATATCAGAAACGCATAGAATGAACGAATTTATATCGGAAATGCGTACGGCATACTTTCAGCTCAAATATATTGGAGTTAGTTATGTCGGTAGTAAAGTTATTTTTTCTCAATATCAACGTATAATTCTAAACTTATTTTTCTTCATTTAAAAACTGTTGCCCACGGTCTTTTTAATAGAAATATGTAATAATAATTTAATATATTGAAATAAATCCTGAGTTTCGGTAGCAACGTCTAGAATTAAGCGATAATTTAAGTAATGATTTCTCATAATAGATAATAACTACATGTATGTTTGACAGTTTTTTTTATTTAATTGACGTCGCGGAAAGGTTTGCCAGTGTCATTGTATTATTTCCGTGACCTGTTGTTCAATTTGATATGGTATATTCAATATATAAAATCTAATTAATATATGTAGGTGGTAGAGCCCCGCTGAAGCTATTTTTGGTTTCAGCATGAATGGGTCGGCTCCTCCGGGGTAGTACCACCCCTCTCACAGATAACCGACGTGAAATAACAGTGCTTGCATTGTTGTGTTTCGTTCGATCAGAGAGAGAGCCGGAGGCCCACGTCCCTTCCTCTTTCCTTCTTTCCCTTTCCTTCCCCTCCCCCTTCTCCCATATACAGGCTGGCAACGCACTTGCGACGTCCTTGATGTCGCTAGTGTCTATGGACAGTGGTGATCACTTAACATCACGTGACTCACCAGTTCGTTTGCCTCCTTTGATATAAAAAAAAAGTATAAGACAATTGAAACTATTTTTTCTATTAATATTTAAATTTACTAATATACAATACCACGTAACACATATCAGACACGAAAAATAAAAGCTAACACAAATTTTTGGATTCATCAATAAAAATCACTATGAAAATTCAATAAGTATTCTTTAGGACAACAAGAAAATACATTGTCATTTATATGTATTGAAAGCGTTTTTTCTTCATTTACAAAAATATTTTTAAACACTTTTGTTATACATACACAATATACAGAAACAATTATGAATTAAAATTAACCTAATAGATCATTATAAATAATATAAAAATGAGTCACTGAATGTGTTGCTAAGTGAAAATCTCGAGAACAGCTGAACCGATTTCGCTAATTCTTTTTCTGTTGCGTCTGATATTGTCAGGAGAAGGTTGTTATGCAAAAAAAACCCTACATTTTAATATACTTTAAGCGGAACGGAGTTCGCGAGCGCTGCTAGTCTTAAATAAATTTGAGATAATGGGCAGGCGTAATACAGATTTTGGAATTATTCAAATTTAAAAATTTATACGATAAGTAATACCAACCTATAAAATAAATAAAAAAAATCTAAAATAGAAAACTGATACAAGAAATATAATATCAAAAATACAATATTATATTTTTGACGGTAACAAAATAGTTTCGACTGACTAAATTTGTGTTCTAAAAAAATTTATTCGCAAAGTATGAAATTGTGTGGCTAACCGTCATTTGCAAAAACAAAACATGACGTCACGGGAAAATTTATTAGCGAGCGCGCCACAAAAATACTCCGCGGTTTTTATAGTTCATGCGACCGTGTGCAGCGCTAGACCTCCCTCGCGTACTTGGCATAGGCGCACAAGACGGCGCCCATTATGTATTCTAACTTTCATAGGTCCTACTTGTTAGAATAACAATACATTTTGATATGAGCGTGCAAATAATTGAAATGTCTAGGTAATAATATAGACTTATTTTACACTAGCGTATCTTTTCTCGTACACAACATTAATGCCAAATTTTTAATTAAAACTGTACTGCTCTTTTTAGTGCGTACACGAGGTTGATGCTACAAGATATTTTCTTTCGGCTAACCAGCGGTATTTTAGAAAAATTAAAGTAATCGTAGGCAAATAAAAAAGGAGATATAAATAAGATATAGTTTAATGTAAATAGTGTACTGAATAATTACAATGAATACATATTCAATAAAAGCCTATTCATAGGAACATACATTCATATGTACTACTGTATATATATACTTATAATAAACGTTGTCCCGCCTTGATAATTTGTTTTAGTTTATCGCGAACAGACAGGCAGACAAATGCGATAGGGGAGTTTGTTATATAATATAACTTTCTGTTTGTCATTTATTCATCTTCGATTGCTCGTATTATTGTTTATTATATCGTTAAGTTTAAATAATAACAATAAAATAAATACCTATTTCCCCATGTCATAAACAACGCAAACAAACAATCTCCTTATTTGAAGTTTTAAATATTTTAATTATTAGGTCATTTTTTATGACAGCTTTTTAAACAGCAGCAGCTAGGTGCCGTCAATTTTATTCATCCTTATGCCAATAACAAAATAAATTGAGATACTCTTAAAAACTCTTAATTTCTTAATGGCACTTTCAGATTATGAATGAAGCCGAGAGATAGATATGGAGGAAATTAGACTAAAACTTGTATCAATTTAGCAAAATCACTCACATACATTTTTGTTTAGAGGAAGGGTGTAATCAAATGACACGAGTTTGTTTCCAGACAAAAACTTTGCTAAATCAGAAAATAGCATGGGAAGAAAAACAAGCAAAAAACTCATTTATCACAAGTCACTTTGAGCAATAACAAGGTACATATATATTTTGTTTCTATTTTATCTGTGGCACGACACATTACAGACTAAACGGATGTCAAGAGTTTTCGACGGAATCTTCGTTTTTTTTAAATTCACAAATATTAGTTATTTGACTCTGTAATAACTCACAATAGTAGAATATTATGTAATATGCTTTGATTATTACGCGCAAGTGAAGATTGTGGAATGAGCTTCTAGCTGAGGTTTTGCCTGGGGACTACAGTATGGAATCCTTAAAGGGGAAAGTAAATAGGTTATTGTAGGGTCGACAACGCGTATGTTACGTAGGCGGCGGTGACTACTTAATATCAGGTGACCCACATGCTTGCTTCCTACCACTGTGGTATAAAAAAAGAAGAGTATCCGAAATAAAGACTTGAAACAAAAATACTAGGTATACCATATAAAGTTTCTGGAAAATTCTAACAAGTGATTACTACATTCATAGAAAACCGAAGATTACAAAATAGTACGAAGTTAGGCTTAAATAATGTTTATCCAATGACCTTAATAATTTAGAAAACGGAATAGACTTTTTTTATAGGTATACAAATTTTAGAAAGTTTCATTCAGAAAAATAAAAAGCAGCTGGTCGAAAATTAAAACATAATATACTAATATCGGAACCGAAGCAGGAAACATAAAAACAGTGTACGACGTTACCGGACGTTGAAATAGAAACTGTGTTTTTACAGTTTTATTAGAGTATATATTTCAGAACCGCATCGTTTTACTGTTGAAGAAATTTATTAAAAAATGAAACAAATTTAAACGTTAATAAAATAGGGATGTGTTTAATAAACTAACAATACTTGATTATACAAATACCCTGGTAATGCATTTTCGTTCTTCTATATAATTAAAAATCAATTGCCGGATGTAACGTATCACGTAAATTTTTTTATTTGTTATGTTTATAGTTGTCAGGAAAATGTTTGTACGAAAATGTTTTAAAAAAAAATATGGAAAAATAAAAAAGAATTAAAGTGTCTCTAAAAAATGAGCGAGCTAGTGAATGAGACAGACTAGACAGTTGGTGAGATTTTTCCTTTTTTTTTAATCGACTTCAAAAAAAGGAGGAGGTTATTAATTCTCATTAATTCAGAACTTTGGACTGGCTGAACCGATTTTGAAGATTCTTTTTTTATTTGAAAGCTAGTGCTTCCCGTGTGGTCCCATTTTTTGGTCCAGTTCTGTCAACGGCATCCAGTGCAAAACCGTATAAGTGTTAAATTTGCATTTGGTGTGTATACGACAAATAGACGAATAACTCAATATCATGCCAACCAATTTCGATGATTCCTTTTTTATTGTAAAGGGTGTTCTTCAAGGGTAGTTTGATGAGAGTTTGGTTAGGTTCTGATTATGGGATCCCTGACAAAGTAACACAACTTTCAAGAAACAAGTCTACTCCTTTCTTAAGGGCCGGCAACGCATCTGTGATTCCTCTCGTGTTGCAGGTATCCATGGGCGACGGTGATCACTTACCATCAGGTGACCCACATGTTATAGAAAAAAAAAATTATGTACACTAAAAATGGAAAAATAAAGTAAATTTTCAAAAAAAAGAATTAACCGACTTCAATATTAATCAGAGGCATAAAAATAAGGATGAGTCGGTGCCTTTGTACCTAGATGTAGATGATATGATTTTCGGTTGGCACCGATTTCCAATACATCTCTTGGTAGCACACATATTCATATGTTTCATTAAATTTGGTTAATTTGATAAACTATTTATTTTCCGGTTTTCAGTGCCCTATTTTTATGCCTCTGATTAATATTGAAGTCAGTTAATTGTTTTTTTTTGAAAATTTACTTTATTTTAGTGAGTACTCCTTTATGCGCGTTGAGCAGTATTATTGGACAAATTTATAATTATGCGTCATGACATGCTACGTAAGCATGACCGGCTGTATTACGCTGTATTACGTGGCTTGCGTCAGACTAGCCCCAGTCCGTTAGTGGTATCCGCCGTACTACATGATCACCTCCACACACGTGCACGCCTACACGCTTACACATGAAAGTGGAAGGGTTTACTTTTTTTTTTCCCTTACCGAACTGAAAAACTAAATTTTCCCATAATAAATATATGGAGGAGTTGTTGAGGCGTATATGCTTGGTACACATATACGTTTCAACAACTCATACATGTATGAATAGTTACCTAGGTTATCTAAGATAGATCGCGATTTTGCATGCAACAGGCAACAGCCAAGCCGAAGTGTGCCATGTACCCTTGAGCTGGTTGCCAAAATAAAAACGGCTGAGTGCCTTAAGCGCTCGCGTTAGTAGTCCGGTGAAGCTGTTAAGACCTTGCTGGGTCAATAGCGTGGTCACTTCGAAAAAAAAAAGTCAGACTAGCGACGTGTAGTTTTTTTTTCGAACTGACTACGCTATTGTCCTAGCAAGGTCTTAACAGCTACACCGAACTACGCGACGTGTAGTGTAGGAGCCTATGTACATGTAATGTAATTAATAGATTTTTTAAAATGTATACAATTATGGCTCCGAGTGCCAATAGATATGAAAACCATACTAATGTTAATAGTTTCAATAAACAGATTCTGAAAGTTACATATTTTTTATCACACTATAATTAACATGATAATTCAAAACAAGAACTCATTTCATTGTTTTGAAGTTTCACTTCTCTCGGCAGTGCTTATACCTCGACTTTTTTTTTGAACTGACTATGTTTTGCCCTGACAAGGTCTTTACAGCTTCACCGGACTGAACTCTTACCTACAAAATACAGCCTTGTGATATTGTGTTGACGTCACTATAATGTCAAATCCTTGGTGAAAGATCGACACGCCGCGTCGTGTATAGTTAGTTGTCTCGCGGATATTATTCTTGTTAATTTGTCAATTTGCCAACAAATTTGCTATCGTTGATGTGCCAAATATATATTGTAGTATAGAAGTTTATATAATCGGTGATAATTATCACTACTATACTCGTAGTACAAGATCATTTAACATGAACATTATCGAAAGGAATTAATACATTCATCTTCTTAAAAAGTACGGTTCAGAATCTAATTATGATTATTATTTTTACTTGATTATTTATTACCTGAAAATGGGACAAATAGATCGACTTTTGAAGTATAATTTAATAAAAAAGAAAAAACCGTACAAAATTCCTTTAAATAGTTTACAGAGACCGGGTCGCCAAAGTTCGATCGCAAAGGTTTAAGTAGTCTCACAATTATATGTCAGAAATGTATAGACAACGAAGGTAAATAAATACTTTGATGATATAAGTATATTTTATCCTACAAAAAAAAACAATAATAATCTTTCAATACGAAACGACAATTTCATAGTTTAACTCCTAATACTTCTGTTACATTTTAAAAATAATCCTTTCCATTAATTTATGTGTCCAATGATGAACGCGGTTCATAACAAGAGAACTAAAATAGCTTGCTCATTTAAGTTGCACCTTTTGAAAAAAATTAACGTTACGCATTGTTTTTAACAGAGTTAGTAATTGGTTTAAAGCAGTTCATACCGCTCTTGTTTTAGTTTAAAAGTTTAATTTTAACAGTTACAGAAACAGAAATTATCTCCAAATAAATAAATTTATTAATTCAAGAACCACTTAAATCGAATATTTCAAAGTAAACATTTGAAAAACTATTGTAACACTTTAATTTTTTGCAGAGTAATATTTTCTTTTTATGTTTCGTTTAAGTTCGACTGATTTTATTTAGCACATAAAACTATTCTACTTTCCACCAACGATTCAGTCTGAAGAAATTATTATATGTGTATAAAATACGCTATTTCATATTTATCGTCTTGTTGTAGTCCGGTGAAGCTGTAAAGGCCAAAAAAATAAGGCCAATAGCGTAGTCAGTTCGAGAAAAAAAAAATTATCGTCTTGTATTTACGTCATCAGACGTTCAATTGAAAAAGTATAATATGAGGTACATATTAGAGGCTTTCAAAGTATTATTTATTTGTTCAACTGTAATAAATTGAATATTTTATTAAACATATATTATAGTATAACAATAAAACAGTTTTTTTACAGAAGCGTTATAGACGTTCGATAAATGTAAAAATACGTCAATACTTCAAGAACAAATGCATACATATTCGCGTTTTATTCAAAAAGATCTTCTTATCCGAGATATGACTACATATTATAAAACAAAGTTCTCTGCTAAGTCTGTCTGTTTGTTTGGAATAAACTGGATGCGATGCGATAAACTCAAAAACTACTGTACGGATTTTGATCCAGTTTTAACCAGTAGATAAAGTGATTCGTGAGGTAGGTTTAGGTATATAATTTGCAAAAGGTTTTTTTTATTATCAGAGCGTAATACATATAAGACATATGAAACATTTAATAGTCATTTTAAAAAAAAAAAACTGTAAATTTTGTTTTACCGGATAATCCCTTCGCAGCGATCTCGGTGTTAGAAAGGAGATGAGTAAATGTTAATATGTAGTCATATTAAGAATGTATGAGACACTCACCCATTAGGAATGTCGGTGCTGAGTTGATCAAGTAGGGAGTCGACAGAGGGCCTCGCTGTAGCCGGACTCGCGGCGCCGTTCGATCGTGCGTACCCATCCGATACTGTCAGAAAACGATTTATATTACTAACCAGGTACTTCAATTAGCTATTCCATAATAAAACTTAATGTTCAACTGTACTATTCTTATATTTTTCACTATTCTCTACAATAACAGAGATCATTCTAGATACGCCAGAATATTATCCAGGGTAATAATTTCCAGTGGTCAAGCTCTAACGTAATAATACTTGGCATAAAGCATGAGCCTTCGATGCATTTTAGAACATTTTAATATACACGTCTCATTTCGTTGAGTTGTTTGAATTTCCTATTTATTTAACGATTTTTTTTTTGGAAAATCGGGTAAACAATTAATTTTTTCCATAATTTTCGGATAAATAAATAGAATTAGGAATTATTAATATATTTGTCTCCCGCGTCAGGAAATTCGAGCATAGTTGATAATTAAAATGTATTAACAAAGTCTTAACCAAAATTAACTTTCGATATATGAAGTATCCTCAGTATGCGAGTGATAATTCTGACTAAAATGAAGACAAAATTAACGTAAATATCATACGAAGCAAAGTCACCTTACACGACAAGACATAATTACACAAAGTGTTGTTATTAACAATTAGGGATACGGCCAAAATCTAATGAACTGTTATATTAAACATTGTAACTGGAACAAGTGTGCTGGTCGCGGTGTCATGTTCGTTTTACTGCCAAGACGAGGCAGGATTGATGTGCAAATTGACAAACTAGTAATACTCTTATACGTAAATTGAATGTTATGTTTTAAGTAATCAACTATATTTTTAACAGTAATTATTATACCGTTTGATCACAACCAAATATGATGATAAATGCCGATTTGATCTAAGACAATAAGAACGTTAAATAAATCTAAAGGAGGACTTGCGATACAAATCCCTGACAGCACATTTTAATTTGTACCTGATTAGGCCCCCCTCGGCAGCGGCTCAAGCCTAGGTCCGTTCCCTCGGCGTGGAGCCCTTGAGTACGCTGCACATGCGATACAGTAACACAAAACCTTACATCACTGCTACAACATCACACACATCTCCAATACACACGTGCACGCCTACACGCTTACACGCTGTTTTTCTTTTTCAGAGAAATAAACGACAAAGAGTTCTACCCTTATTTTTCCTTATCCTATCCAAAATACATATAGGAGTTGTTGAGGCACGTATGCTTGGTACACATGCATGTTTCAATAACTCATATACGTATATCTAGATAGCTTAACTTAGGTTATCTCAGATAGGTCGCGATTTTTGCACAAAACAGGCGACAGCCCAAGCCGAGGTGTGACATGCACCTTTGAGTTAGTCGCCCAAACACCCCAAATCGGCTGAGTGCCTTTAGCGCTCGCCTCAATAGTTCGGTGAAGCTGTGAAGACCATTCCCGGTAAACAGCGTTTTCATTTCGAAAAAAAAACCTTTTAATTTGAAGCTGCTTAAGGAACCTTAAGAAAAATCCTATCACCATGCTATGAAGAAGGTGAAGGTGGCTTCTATCAGTCTTTTTGATAAATTTGTATATCGTTATTTAATTTAATTAGTTTAATTTTGTTAATCTCAAGGCATTTAATGGACTTAGTAATTACCACGACTCTCTCACTTGCATCTAAATCATGATTGAAAAACATCTCTTTTTATATAATGCTCATGCAACTTGTCAAGGGAAAGAGATGTGACTCGTATCAAATGGCGAACAGCTTTGATAATTCCGAATATATCTGTGCGAAAATAACAACATGAAAAAAAACCACCACGCTATGGTTTTTAAATATATAAACAATTACATATTTTCTTCAACGGTCGCTCCGGTTCATATTATTATTAGGAAATTTCTTAATGCACTAAACCGAATTATAGTCCAAGCAGAGGATCACTACATCAACTGACCACAAGTGGTATTTACAGCTAATCTGGAACAAAATAGCAATTCTGTAAGAAGCGGATCATAGATAGATTACTTTTTCTAAGAACTGAGATGGTATGTCCTGTTTGTTTAGCCAATTGGTGCTTTGCAACAAATAAAGCCCGATTCTGATGTTACTGCATTCAAAGAGTGCACAGATTTTATTATATAATAAAACTTAAACGGTTTAAGGCAAATTCGCAACTACTGAGGACCCAAATGACGATCGTAATATTGAAAGTTACAACTCTTCATTGTCATATGAAAAAAAGGTGATGACATACAAATGAGTTTCGACAACGGACGCGTTTTAAAGATCAAAGTCAAGTCCATTTAATAATAGACTATAGAATCGTGTTAAGATCCGTCGAGATTTCATAAAAACAAAATCAAATAACACAAAGTTTATAGTAATGTGTTTGTTTTCATTTTCTTATTTGTTAGCGTTGAACCAATAGCAATACCTTATTAATTGACGAAGTATTGGGGATAGCAGAAAGCAAAATCTGTAACAAGTATGTGATTAAGGGACAGAGCAGAATAATTGCAGAGTAATGCAAATGCTCTTATTATTCAGTTATAAAGAGGATATATTTAGTGGTATATTAATATAAATTAGTTGATACTTTCACATACAAATGGTGGACAATAACAAGCCATAACATTTTTTGGTACTTAGAAAATTATCCTTAGGCCTTTGAATTATATCTTCAATCGACAAAAAATCCGTAGACATTAGTCGTTTTAGATTTAAAATATTTTATTCAGGATGCTACATTGATAAAATAAACATAATTCATGAAGATGTGGCACTAATCCCCATAAAATACGTCCGAGAACTGATACGCTATTCAATGTCAAACGTTTAAATAAATGTGTCGACGCAATGCCAAGAGCTGTCATGGAATCTATAAATTAACCTTCACAATTTTAAGTAACCACTACACGGTTTTTTTAATATACTGGTAGTGAAATTAATAGTATTTGCCACTATCATAACATATATTTTACTGTTACATATTATACTGCTTACCTACGGCCAGAGAACTAAGGGAATGAAAGGTATTGAAAGAGCTGATATCTATAAATAGGGACATTTTTCTATATCATATAGGAGTCAAACAAACTGTCGGGTCACCTGATGTTAAGCGATCACCGCCGTCCATCGCAACTAGCAACATCAAGGGAGTCGTTTGCCAGCCTGAGTATTCAGGGAATGGGGGGAGAGAACAAGGGAGGGGAGATGGGTCTCTGGCGCTCTCACTGACCGAACGAAACGCAACAATACGAGCACTGCTACTTCACGTCGGTTTTCTGTGAAGGGGTAGTATGGCTCTGCCACCTAAAACCGACATTATTAATACATCTCAACTAATATTATAAATGCGATTGTTTGTTCATTGCGCTCTCACGACTTAACTACTTTTTGAAGCGATGATGGCTTATTTGATAGCAGTGTCCGAACACCGCGTCATGAACGTAGGTTCGATTCCTACCAACTAAGTTGGCACTTTCGGTGATGGAAAACATCGTGACGAAACCGTAGTATGGTGGTAGGGCTTTTTCTAAGTCTACCAGTCTAACCATAACGTTAAGTCCGATGGATAGACAGCCACAACCTTCGAGTTGAAAATTTGTCGCCAAGTATCTGTCGGTGTATACTTAAGAACCAATCCCCTATAGACTTTGCCGGTGTCATTATTATTTGTGTGGCAGCTCAAATAATGTCTTATCAAGTAGACCGGATAGTTTGTTTGTTCACAAATGGACAAAGTTGTTAAAAATTGTGTG
>JACEII010000022.1:3341495-3392366 GCA_014332785.1 Antheraea mylitta | reverse complement strand
AAAAATTGTGTGCACCTATACAAGTTGATAACTTTTGTTTGTGCGGGGGAAAAATTTCAAATTGGACTAAAATATGCTGTATACCTCTAACATAGACTAAGCTTTACTAACAAAAACAAATGGATATAATATTTGAATTTAATAAATTATTATTATTACAAAAAAGTTTTAATAAGGTTTGGATACTTTCTTATCAAATGCAGCGCGCTCGCCGAATGTTCTTGTTCTTTTGTCTTGCTTTGGTTAGGATAGGTTAGACTTGCGAAAAAAGGATAACGCGAACTTGTCTAGGCAGCGATCGGCGAGCGCGGTGCGTTTAAAACGAAAATAACCAAACTTGTTTAAAGCAAGTGTTCAACACGTATTTAACTTTTCTGTAATAACACCGGGCGTGTTTACTATCTTAGTCCACATCTGCATTTTACAACAAATGAGATAGCGGTTAACCGCTTAAACCTAAAAGGTATAAAAAATATTGAAGTGTATAAGTACATTATTTTCTGTTGTATCCAATAGTGACTATCGCGCACTTTTAAAAACTAATCTGTGTTGTGTATTATTGACATTGTTTTGTATAATACAAAATATAAGGCAATCAGAATACTAAGTTTCACTTCTACCGCGTGTGTAGTTAGCCACACACAATTTTTTTATCATATAAATCCAGAAATATTTTTCTTTTCAATTGCAACCATAATTATATAGGTATTTAGCATTTCTAATGAAATACTAAAACACAGACACCGCTTGAACGAATAGCGTTCCAATGTGATAACAGAAAAATGTACTGAGGAACGATTACTTCGTCTATACTATTTAGCTATTAGCGACATTAATAACGCTGATTTTTACTGACTATATCATTCTACAGTGTCTGCTATTTTTTTAGATATTATATGCAAAGATAACTGAAAAAAAATCCACTGATCTAGTAGAAAAAAAAAATGAATATCACACAGCAATTGTAAGACAAATAAACATGCCGAAATGGAGCACGGTGACGTTGGTCTATTTCTGTTATAGGCGGGAGTAAAACTGAAGCCTTGCCAACACTAACAATTTGGAGATCAGTCTCCATCGCTGTAAACAAATAACAATCTATCTATCATAATATTCGCTATTCATAGCGAATACACGTAATGCTTATTTACATTTGGTTTGATTACATTTTACAAAGTTATACACAATTTAACCCTTATAATAAAATCTATTTGTATAGATAATATGATAGAGGTCTGCCGTTGTGCGCCAATTTCGCAAAAAAGTTAAACATTTTTACACGTTTAGGCGTTATCTTCATTCAAAACTAGCTTCTGTTCGCGACTTCATCCTAGTGGAATAATGACTTTTGACTAACTAACACGCAACGGAAGCTCTCACAAGGAAAAAAACATGAGAAATCTCTAATTCGTGCATTGCTCCTATTGGTCTTAGCGTAATGATATATAGCCTATAGTTTTCCTCGATAAATGAGATATCTCTAACATTGAAAGCGGAAGCAAATAGGAACGGAACCTTACATATTTCCATACAAACTTTCGTCCTCTATTTCCTATTATTATTTTAAACCCTTGAAAGGTGAAACTTTTACAAACTTTGAATATCATATTTATTTATATCGAATCAACAGCCTAAAAAATAAGTTCCAAGCTTTTACTTCTAAAAATGACGATACTTTCATACAACTTTTCATCCATCATTTCAACCCCTTACAACCCTTTTTCGCATTAAAAAGTAGTCTATGTGCAGGCTCTAGATTATATGTGAGCCAAACTTCATTTAAATCAGATCAATAATTTTGGCGTCAAAGCGCGACAGATAGACAGAGTTACTTTCGCATTTATAATATTAGTAAGGAAAAGAGAAATAAAATTTTAATGAACTACTAGAGGGCCCGGCAGAAGTTGTCCTGCCTTAATAATAAAAAAATCGCAAAATTCAACAGCAGCGCTACGTACCTACCCGGTGCAATTGCGAGTCTAAACCATCAAACACACACAGGTTTTTTTTAATCAAAATCTGTCGAGCGTTTTAGGAGTTCAGACACATATAAACGGAAAGAAGAATTATACATATAAAATTTAGCACTGTAGCTTGGATTTCAAAGATACAGCTGGGAACCGAAAATGTAATAGAAAATGTATCTAGTAATTAAATTTTAGCATAGTAGGATTTTTTTTAATACATTATAGGCTATAGCGTTTAACCATAATCCTATCTTCTTTTTTATATATCATAGCAGACCAATTAACAGGTGGGTCACCCGATGTCAAGTGATCACCACCGTCCATGGACACTAGCAACACCAGGGGAGTCGCAAGTGCGTTGCCAGCCTGTGTTTGGGGCAGAGATGTATAGGAGAAGGACAAGGGAGGAGGGGGAGGGACAAGATTTTTCCGCACTCTCGCTGACCCAACGAGACACAACAACGAAAGCATTGTTACTTCACGTCAGTTTTCTGTGGGTCGGGTGGTCAGGACGAGCGGACCCATTCATGCTGAAACCAGTAATAGCTTCAGCGTGGCTCTATCAACTACTAAATTTATCTGATGTTATAATGACGATATGATCTGAGGTGGTAAACTTGCTAAAACTAGAGGGGACTGGCTCTCAAGTGTGGCTGCCGGAACACACCAAAAGGTACTTTGTGACAGATTCTCAACTTGCGGATGGTGGCTAGTCAGGCAAATTTATAAAAAGCCCTACCACCATACTATGGTTTCATCACGATGTCTACCATCATCGAAAGCTCGATCCCAGTTGCTAGGGTTTGAACCTACGTCTATCAACGCGGTGTCCGAATACGCTATCAATATAATACATTCGAACCCGTTCATGGCGACATCGTTTAGAACAGTGGACCTTTAACGAGCCACAAACACACTTCACTCATAGTCTCGCGGGCCGCAAGCTACAAATATTAAGGTCTTCTTTTTCTTCCTAGCGTTTTCCCGGCTTAATGCCAGGGTCCGATTTCCTAATAGACTTCCTCCACTTTGCCCGGTCTTCGACATCCTTCTGTTTGAAGTTATTGTCCCTTAAATCCGCCTTCACCACGTCCAACCAGCGTTTTTTGGGCCTGCCGCGAGACCTTGGGCCTTGTACAGTCATGCTGAGGCATCTATTTCCGATGTAGTCTGGTGGCCTGCGACTTATGTGGCCGTACCAATGGAGTCGACTCGAGTCAAAGGTATTAAATAAAAAAGGTAATTTTAAATTTACAACGTATTAGTAGTGAAAAATGGGTGTTCAATAAAACCAGCTTGGTATAACCCTTATATCATGCGATGGGGTCGGATTATCTGGGTTCTATTTAATTTACTCAACGTGCTCATAGTTTTTCTGATGAGCACGAAATTTTAAATTATTGAAAATAAATTATAATCAGGTGGGCCAACTGCAAAGACCCGGCGGGCCGCAGGTTGAGTATAGCTGGTTTAGCAAAACAAATCGCTTATATTGGCCCAGAACAAAGATCCCTGCTGATTGATGTATCTCAAAAACATCACTGGTTGTTACGACTAAATATAAGTAGTTCCTTCAATATCGTTATAACTGATTTTAACTGTATATAGTATCTCGAATAAAAATCGAATTTTCGGAATCGTCTCCTTTTAGAAGTGGATATAAAATGAAGACATTTTTCAAGCCGTGAAGTGAATCGTGAAACTATTCTTAAAATTACATGATATATTGAGGTCGGCTGTCAAATAAAGTAAACGCTGAAAACTGTATTACAAGGTTGCGTTCAGTGAATAACTATTCTACGAATACATATGATGTAATGTAAATAGTACTATAATATAGGCAAGTTATTTAGGCACTTGCGTTTAGAACGTTTCAATAAAAAAAATAAAAATAAAAAAAAAGGAATATATAGCTTATAGTCGTGGCTTCGCCTGCGTAATATATTATTATATTAATATGTTTCATGTACCTACTGAGGAGAAAACGTGAAAAAATGAAAGCTAAAATATATTTTGCTAAAAAAAATCATAGTAAATAATAGCATCCCCTTAGTTCTCCTCTTCTGCACACGATACCGTTTGATCCATTTGACACATCATTAAAAGCGTTTTAAGTTTTTAAACAATATAAGGACTGCAGGTTTTATCAGAAAACGAAAGTGAACATGCGTTCAACACGAGTTTTATTAAGTGCCTAAAACTAAAACCTCGTTAAAATATTTTATTACGAAAGCATGTCTAAGTGTTCTCTAGCTAAACACATGTTTCAAGTTATTATGCAAGCAATTCTGAACTACAATCATTTAACACAAAATCATCATTTAAAAACTTTTCATTACATACAGATATTTTGCAATCTGAATTTGTGAATAATATTCTTATTCAGAATTTCATTACAAAAATGTATTTATTTTTAGTAAAACAGGTTATTGTTATTGTGACATTTTAGTTAAAAGGAAATGAAATGAAAAATGAGCAGTATGATGATCTTAGATTTAATACATTATCAAATATTGTATAGCAAAAGTAATGATTTACTTTTGAATTTCTAAATATGTTGAATTTATCCTCCAAATTAACTATACCCACGAAATCCATTTACTACCAACCAATCGTCTTGTTGGCAAGCAAAACAATAAAATAAGCAGTTAGATCGTAGACAAGCGTTAGATAATGTTTAAATTTAAACGGTGTCTTTTCGTAAACAAGGGTAACAAACTTTCTTTAAACAAATGTTCAACGCGTATTTAACTTTTTTGTAATAAGATCGTGTCTAAAGATATAAACATAAAGACGAGCGTACAATGGCAGATCTTTACCATTTATTTATATAACTTAGGATATACTGTTATTTACACAGATTAGTCAAAGTTATTATGCACAAAATACATACCAGTTCTTTCGCTGTACATCGTCGAAGATTTCTCGCCGTAGTCGCCGTAGCGAGCATTGCTCAAATCATCTAGCAGAGTATCCAGCTCAGTAAGATTTCCCCTGCCGGCTCTGCTGTAAGTGGTGGGCTGTTGTCCTACATTGTATGCTGGAGTGTGGCTAGTATAACTCGTCTGCGTGGTGCTCGTATATTTACTCGGAAACGACTTCTCGTGTAGAGAACTCGTGTTCTGGTACGTGGGCTGCAGACAAAGAGAATGAGACGTTAAGCTTAACGTTATGCTTTGAAATAATGGTACTCTATACCTTTTAGTTTATACTAGCGTGCGCCGTGGACGGCATTCCGCACTTATAAAAAAAAAGTTGACAATTTATATAACTAAAATTCCCCATGAATTACTTTTGCTACTGGTGAAAGCCGCATGAAAATCCGTTCAATAGATTTTTAAGTTTTAAAAGTGTTCGCGACAGACAGACAGATTATTCATGCATGTTTGTTATCATAATAAATCAAATAGAAAATGAAAAGTAATTCAATTTCATTACAAATGCACAATATATAATAAATGAACCCTAACACAGTGAAAAACATACCCTAATTTTGTGAAATATCCAATAGTACACTGTCGATATTTTAAATTATACCCTTAGAAAGCTTAAATTGTACAACTAGGGTTGCTACATTTATTTCAACAAATAAGGATTAATTAAATCAAATTAAAAGAAAAAGAAAATAAAGTTTCGAAATAAAACTAGGTTCAATTTTATTATAAAACTAGCTGTTAACCGCGGCTTCGCAAGCGTTTTTTAAAATATATTAAATAAATTTAAAATTGTGATCACACATCTAGTGTAAATTACAATAATACTCTTTCAAAAATATTTGTAGATATCACATGCACATCATCTACTGTAACAGATAACATGTACATTATATATGTGAATACTAATAGTGAATCGAATGGGATGGGATTTATCATTAGCCACATAACTGGAACTTTAAACTGTTATATATCACCCTCAGTGCTCACTTACACTATATAAGAAAGTAATGAAAACATTAAGCTAACCATTATCGAACAATATGTGTTAAACCTTTTATTATGTAGATATAATATGTCCATATTGTTAATATAATTAAGTTATTATCATACCTTGCTATAATTTAAATCACATATAAACATATGACTTTCAATTACAACAGCGATGCTCTTGGTGTTACAGTTGTTCATAGGCGATGGTAACCACTTATCATCAGATGGGCCGTCAGCCTGTTTGCTGCCTTTTTGGCATATATATTTATTCTTGAAGTCCAGTAAAGCGCACGTCACACGATCGACGAATGCCCGGATAACAGTTTATCACTACATAGTGTAAAACAAAGTCCTATTCCAGGTCTGTCTATATGTATGTTCGCGATAAGATCAAAAACTACAGAACGCATCTTCATGTCGTTTTCACCAATATATAATATGATTCTTGGGCAAGGTATAGGTATAGTTTGTCTTATTATCAGGGCGGGCAACGTCTGCTGAACCCGCAAGCTTAAAATAAAACAACTAATTAGTTACTTATTTGCCCGTAAAATTCCCGTTCAAATAGGTGTGGCCGTTTCGCAGATTACCCGGAACAAATAAAAAAAACAGACACATCGATAGAATAAAAAAAAAAAGATATTTGTAGCATCACATATACGAGTACTTCTAATATAAAATACACTCACTTTACTTTTATTACATGTAATATATCACAAATCAAAAATTGGGAACAAAACTTACGTAGAAATAAAGTTTTTGAGGAGTTTTTGGCGGGATTTTAGTCTGTCATGTAGTGGATTTTATATTTTATTCATAATCTTGTGTTACTTGTCTCTATATTGTGTTAAATTGGTGACGTTTTATGTAATATAGTTCGTTTATTGTGCATAAGTGAAATGAAAGAAAAATAATACCACGGAGCATGAACTCTGTGGTCTTGAAAATTAAGAAAATAAAAATTTACGAAATATTATTAGTGTATTTGGCTCTTATACCTTTACATTATCTTGGACATAGAAGAAAACTACCTATATTGACAACTTCAGAATTGGCAGTATGAATTAATTCCTTCGACTATCTTATTGGTCGAATATTATTACTACTAAACTTTTTGAATAGCAACACAAAATAAACTTTAGAAATGTTTCCGATATAAATGTACCACGTATAATTAAAAATTGGAATCAAATGTAACGTAGAATAAACTTTTTGAATAGGAACACAAAATAAACCATGAAAATATTTACGATAAAATGTTATCACGTTACCATGGCAACGCATGTAATACTGACATTAAACCGTAGCGGAAGCTTCCAAAATAGCCCGATTTTGAGACATTCTTCATTAGTGCTCAGCTCCTATTGGTTTTAACGTGATGATATGTAGCCTATAGCCAACCTCGATAAATAAGCTATCTAACACTAAAAGAAACATTCAAATCCGACCGGTAGTTATTGAGATTAGCGCGTTCAACCAAACAAACAAACTCTTCAGCTTTATAATATTAGTATAGATGTCTTGTTATTTTTCAAACGGCTTTTGTAGAACATTTATAAGTTAGTTTAAATCTACCCTACCAGTTTGAAATGCAAATTTTATATTATAAAATAATAACAATATAGATGTTATATTATATACAATACATTGCACAAAAGATTAGGATAAAAAAAATTTGGGGGTTTTTAATGGCATCCATATAAAATGAACTGTGTAAAGTAGAATATATTTTTGAATGTCTTTGTTCTCATGGGGCATACATTACATTCACAATTATATATACTTTAACTACTATAGAATATGGGTGATAACCCTATAAACAAATGTCAATTCACAAGTGAATCCACCGTGTGGTTTTTCTTTCATTGCAAGTCACGTGAACACATCAATATATAAATGATATCGTAAATGGATTCATAATAACAATAACCACGATATTTACTATATAAACGTGTTTCGGAGATAAAGAAAAAACATTCGTTATATAAGAACGCACGCCACTTTGGGCTCGTGGCAGCTGCCTTTGATAATGGAAGAATTGTAAAACATATTACACCTGTTAAAACATCGTTAAACTGTCGATCTTGAGAGAGAATTTATCAAGTGAAAATAAACCGTGTCTACCAACTCAAAACATTTAAGGACAATTTTAAAGTATTGTCTATATATATTATACAATTAAATGTAGACATTAATTTTATAATTGTCATTTCAATAACTTTGAAGCGGATATATTACAACATATCTGCCCTACAAGTACACCATTACAGTTCTTCTTAGCAGTTTTGCCATCTCCTTTTTGGCATACACACATACATGACACATTAATATAAAATATATTTAGATTATTATACGAAATAATACATTAAAGAATATAAGATAGCGCTTCCTTATTTTAAAGCTAGTTTCAATATCCCAAAGCCTGTAATTTTTTTTTTGAGTTGTCTCATCCCCTGTTTAAATCGTTTATTTTTTTAAAACAGTTATGATTTTTTTTCTACCGTACAAAGTCTACAAAGAACTCATGTAACGAGTAAGTTAATAAAATACATTTTGAAAAAAAAACGGTAATCGAATAGAATTACTGGATATAACATTGAGCAATCACAGTTCTCTATATTGACTAACCATCAACTAAGATGGCGTTACCATTGCATTAAGCATCATATACTGTTACACTTTTTTTTGCTAGCTTTTGGTAATTTGGTAAAATTGGAACACTTACGTTACGTACTACTATGGAAAGAATTGCGTTTGAAAACCAATATGAGTCGGTACTTTTAATTTTAACGGTCCATAATCAGAACTAAGGCCTCCATGTAGTTACATATATAATGAATGATCATCTTATGGGACTATAGAAAGGCAGCCACATAAACGGATTTTCTGCTAGCATGTTTTAATAGACTGCAATGTATGTATGTACATACGTCTGATTTCGTTACCCATCCTCACTGGTTGTGTACTATGCAGCTATTACAGTGTGAGAAACTAGAGTATAAATGGGCGTGAAATATTCAATCAAAAACCTAATATATAATAAACCTTATATAGTAATATCTAAACGCGTAAGTCTGCATCACGGGCTTTTAATTCATTGAACAATCGAAAAATTAAAGCAAACAAATTATTAGACTGTCACCAGTGCAGGGTAGAGCCCTGCTGAAGCTATTTTTGGTTTCAGCATGAATGGGCCGGCTCCTCCGGGGTAGTACCACCCCTCTCACAGATAACCGACGTGAAATAACAGTGCTTGCATTGTTGTGTTTCGTTCGGTCAGTGAGAGAGCCGGAGGCCCACGTCCCTTCCTCCATCCTTCTTTCCCTTTCCTTCCCCTTCCCCTTCTCCCATATACAGGCTGGCAACGCACTTGCGACGTCCCTGATGTCGCTAGTGTCTATGGACGGTGGTGATCACTTAACATCACGTGACCCACCAGTTCGTTTGCCTCCATTGATATAAAATAATAATAATAATTTCTGGTATCTAAATGTATTCCATCGGTCGAATAACAAATACGTCGAGAATGCATCCTTTTTTCAGTATCGTGAGTTACGAGGTTTCTTTTAATTGTTTACAAACTCCTTCGAACTAGTAGCATATTTTTATTGAGTATTTGTATCTAATCTACCTATAGTCTATGGACACTTGTCATAGCTACTGAGACACGCAATAAAGTTACATGTATATATATATTCCTTCATTCAAGTGTATTATTATTAAATACGTCTGACGACGCAAAAACATCACAATTATTATCTGATCATAAAGAATTTTCTAACTCCTATTATAATATTCAAAATTATTCAATGAGAGGATATTTCGTTACCTAATTTTCTAACACATTGCTATCTCCCTTTTTCCTATAGGCTTAAAAACGACTGTCTATAGATACACCTCTGATCACCCATAAAAATATATAATAAAAATAAAATAAAAATAAAATAAAAATAGACGTAGACCCTTTTTTTTTAATTATTACTGATTTATTGATTCAGATTACCAGTATATTTACTCATAGCCTGTAACATATTATGTTAAATAACGTATTCAGTTACCTTGAATCAAAATATACAGTATTATTCATAAAATAACAAACCACCAACTGTTTAAATATGTCATAATATATCGTTCTAGTTAGTAACAAGTGCGTGTGTAAAGTTAATGATAATTTAAAGTCATATACATATGTCCGACTTATTTGGTAATAATTTGCAGATAGATCATTGTTTTATTCACGAACATACTGTGAGGAACCCTTGAAGTATAAACGTATTTTTATAGTACTGAAAAAAAAAAAACATGTAAAGAGTACTGCCCTAGATTCCCACTTGAGATATTACAGCTTAGGTATTTAGTATCATGTCGCAAATATATGAAAATGTAATTTAAATGAAATATATACATATATATATATTATAAAAGTATCACGTGATCGAGAGATGGTTCTAGAACAACTTACCAAATTCTAAACGAAATGTTTTCATTTCGGACCAAATGAAAAAAATGCATCGTGTAGTTTATGGACCCCTTGCATCAACAACGTATAAATTTCTATATCTATATTAAATGCCATCTACACTTTTCGATGGAAAATTCACTTTGGATGTTTTCCAGATATAACAACGTGCTACAAGACCAAATAACTACTATAGACAAAAGTAGATGGCGTTGTACTAAGCGTAAAAATATTTAACAAAATAATTATTATTATTATTATATATATTGGTACTAATTTGTGAAGAATACATTACTCATTTTTTCAGCCAGAGCTACTAACTACTAAACAACAAACTGAATTTCAATTATAATATAAAAAGAACACGCAATAAACTCCACAATTAGATGGCGCCATGATTAACGCAAACGTTTCTAGAAGTAATCCTATAGTGACTACGTAAAGCGTAATTACAAAACAAATGTGGTTTAAAATTTTATACAAATATTATTATGACGTCATTATAGTGTCCTGATTAACGTCAGTATGACAATGGCGTGTAACTGTGACTAATGCCCATACAAAAATATTGTTTTTAAATGCTTGAAATATTCTGAAGTCTAAAATACTTTAGAATATTAGAATTGTATAGCATTGTCAAATATCTTCGAATATTAGAATTATATAGCGTTATCTTCTTACCCTTGTCACGCTGAAGTAGAATCGGCACATCTTTTTTTCCACTCTTTTCCATTCTTCCCTGTCAGATTTAATCTTAGTATTCACATATCATTTTTTTACCAATTTATCCACACTTTTTTCGGTCTCCCTATACTCCTATATCCGTTCACCTTCATACTTAAAACTTATCTAGTTACATAGCTTTCATCTCTCCGTTACATAGCTTTCATCTCTCCAACGACAAGCCAATACCGTGCTAACATATTACTAGTCAACTTCTCTGTCACTTGGGCCATTTTTCAGACTTCCTCTCACTCATTCTTAATCATTTCTATTTTAGTTACACCATACACGTCTGTTTTGTAGCCCAGCTCTAGGCGTCATGCTGTATGGATCTGAGCGCCAGGTTACAGAAGTGACTGATGAGAGAAGAATATTAAAATTATATTTATGCTACCAAAACCACAGACACAATTATATTTGTCTCCTTAGTCCTTAGTTTAGTCGCCAGACTAGGATTTTTGCTATTCTGTTTAGTGCAAATTGCCATTAGGGAGTGTTGCATCACATCCTAGCACATTCTATGCCATTGTGACGGTTGCCACGAAAATAGGTTTGTATAGAAATTTGGACACAGAGATTACGTGTTAAGTGTGATGCTTTTTTCTTATAACTCAACAATTTTATACAGTAAATAGTAATTACAAAAAAAAATATAGCAATAATTTAAAAAAAAAACGCGTGCGGAGTTTCGATCACATATATTCTTATATGCTTAGTAAGAACACAATCAACTAAAACGAATATTTAATTCGTATATAGAAATCATACGTCATAACTTGGTAACAAAGAAATATCAAGTCTTTTAGGAAAAAAAAAAACAAATAGGTGAATAAAATTAATTATAATATAATTTTATAAGAACATAGTACTACTCCAGGCAACAGCCAAGCTGAGGTGTGCCGTGCACCCTTGAGCTGGTTGCCATAATAAAATCGGCTGAGTGCCTTAAGCGCTCGCCTTAGTAGTCCGGTGAAGCTGTTAAGACCTTGATGGGTCAATAGCGTAATCATTTCGAGAAAGAAAAAAAAGTACTACTTCTAATTAAAAACACAGTGCAATGCTCTCGATAAAAGATAAAGTAAATAATATAACAATGAAATCAATTTTATCTATATTGACAATGTGATAATATGATAACGTTTATCACTATCTATTATCAGTAAGAAAATCTCGCAATATCAGTAAACAATGATATTTCTTAGGCAACTTCTATCTCTGCTTCAACGAGTAGCAGCGAACAATATATTATATAAATAAAAAATTTAAAAAAAAAATTAAATGATGAACGTAAAAAAAACATACATACTTATAATTAAATTTGCAATTTCTAAATACATCATTAGAATCTATACATTTATACTAGCGGAGCCGATAGGCAGACTTTGTTTTGCCAGAAACCTTAAAAACTGTAAATATTACAAAACAAATTAAAAATATTATGAGGTACTGGGAGGCAGAAAATTTAAGATTATATGTTTTTTTTTATGTGAGCCATCGAATGTATTACATTTATAAACATGATTAAAAAAAAAAAACTAGATCACGACCACAGTATTAATTACGAGGACTAATTACAGCAAAGAATCATGTCAATGACCTCATAGGTTAAAAGAAATATAAAAATAGGTCAAGCCGTTTAGGAGAGAAATATAGCAAACAACACACATAAAAATCCTAACATATATAAATAGCATCCCCATGTAAAGCGAAAAGACAATGGGTTCACTAACAGATCTGTTTTTGAAAGATGTTTTTCTTATCTATGAGCCTACTATTTACATTATTGCATATTTACATGTACATACATTATTTACAATATTACTATTTACTATGTAAGTACTGAACTATTTTGTCTTCGCCTAAATATAGAAAAAAAAATATAAAGACTCCTTTTCGCAACGTAAAAATCATCAAATTAGCCAAAATTTATGGTAATTACTGAAACTGTCTTAGAAGACAATCAGTCTACCAAGACCGTCTTAACTAATCGAAACATAAACTCATAAATACTCACTGAAGCCGGTTTGGCATAATCCGAAGAAATATTCCTGGATCCGTTGATGGAGCCGTAACCTGTCGAAGTCGGGGAACTGAGGCTACCGCCGGGTGAGCTGATCCGTCCTGGTGACACACCCCTACCGAGTGGAGAAGTCGCCCGGCCACCAGGAGAGGCCGTCCTGCCGCCAGGACTGCCGACTCGTCCGCCAGGATTGATCGAGTTCTGTAGATCGGCTAACAGCGCGTCTGAAATTCAATAAATTGTTCGAATTAGTTACATCCTTAGAAGTTTTGCTATGCAACACTGCAAATGACATTTTTTTTTAACCGAGAACGAAATTCAAATGTTCATAACCGAGC
This sequence comes from Antheraea mylitta, assembly GCA_014332785.1. Classification (NCBI taxonomy): domain Eukaryota; kingdom Metazoa; phylum Arthropoda; class Insecta; order Lepidoptera; family Saturniidae; genus Antheraea; species Antheraea mylitta. The sequence goes on along the minus strand of JACEII010000022.1, from coordinate 3,378,933 downwards.
CGTGCCTTTCATAAAGTCGTTAGTTTTTTTTATGACATTTCTATTTTAAATGTACAAAATGTTGAAAAATAATGTAAAACTAGTGGGCGACCAGTGGTCGACATTCGACCATGGCTAATTGATTTTTTTAAGTTTGAACTCTATTAGGATTCTTTTGTCAAAGGGTATACTTCTATAATCAAAGGTTTTCATCATGACTACTCAGTTATTTGCCATGATCTTTAATTATATAAACATAAAAAAAATCTATGTGTAAATGAAAATTGAAATAAATTTGAAACAAAAACCACGTGGTAATAAAGCTCTCAAATTTTAAGCAATCATAACTTTACGAAAATAAAGAAATTTATCGCAACCCATGAAACAATTTTCAATTAATTTTACACGACACCATGGGTGGGTGGTATTTCTGGGTAATATTGAATTAAATGTAGTCTGTTCATTATGAGAAATAGTGATATGCCCAGTATCATCGTTGGTAAAAGTAATGGATGCACAATACAATCGAATGGTAAATCCAAACACAAAGATGTTTTTAATACCATACCATTACCTTACCATACCATTAGCTTTTGAAAATAAATTCTTTTTTGTTGCTACATGAGGTAGGTCTAAGTCATGGATTACTTTTATGAACAAAATTCTTATTTTGATTATACAAAGTATTATTTGGCTCATTTTTTTATTAAATCATCATTTGAAGTGAGTTCACCATAAAAATAATAAACATTACAATAATAGTTATGTTATAATATCATTGTTGAATGTAGGATGAAAAATGGTAATTGGAACGTAAGAGTTAAAAAATATATATAGTCGAGCATAGCAACCTACTTCGCAACCTTTTTTGAAGTCGTAATTGACGGCTGTCAAAATGTCTTTTTTATTTACATGTGTGTATATGTTGTGTAAAATTCAAGCAGTAGTGTGAGTAGTGCATATTTTAATTCTTTTATGTATTTCTAATGAATTTTATGTAAAATAAACAGTTTTCTGCACTTCTCCGCCATATAAACTTCAACTATGCCAAATTTCAGGTTCACCCTTTCACGGCAAAATAGTTAAAAAGGGGTACAAAGATATTGCTTCACGTATTTATATATAGATACTAGGAATGTCTAACATTTGATTCAGTTCATTTTGAAATGTATCCGACTCAAATGTTTAATTCCTCAGTTATTAGTGTGACCAACATAGTTCTCTTGACTATAGTATTATTCAGAATATAATACAAAAAATTTAGAATATCATCTTGAAAACATATGCAAATCAGAGAGTCATGGTAATTTCGAAGTCCTCTTAATCTAAATCATTTTGAAATTACCACCACTCTCTGACCTGTATCTAAATCATCGCTGACAAATCTTGGCCACTTTTTTATTATGCTTAGACAACACGTCAAGGGAGTGGTAGTGAATTGTATCAAATTGCAATAACCCCTCTCTCCCTTTATTTAGCCAATTCCAAATGTTATCTGTGCGGAACTAACAAAATTGAAAAAAAAAACCTTAAAAATACATATGTTATGGGAAATGTATAAAGAAACAAAAGGCATATTCCTTGCCTTATATTAACAAAAAAAAAATATTTAAAAATTACTTTTCTGTAGTAAAACCCTACATATTAGTAAACTATATTAATTTTACGTAATATACATTTTTTCATGTACACAGTCTTGCTTCATGATTCGTAATAGACGAGCGATAGCAAACATGTGTAAATATAAGCTACAACGTGAAGAATTCTTATGATTTACCTGATTATGTAAACTACAATATAGACAACTCATTCTAGACTTATTCATAGGATGATTATGGTATATATGTTCTGCCGGTACATTTTTTTTTCTCGAACTCGACCACGCTATCGGCCTTGCAAGGCCTTTACAGCTTCACCGGACTACTAATTTTTTTATTTTTAAATCTACATTAAGCCACCTTCCCTATCGGTTTGCACTTGCGAAATACGTGATTAAGGAAATCATTATTCGACTCCTATTATCAATATCATAAACGAGATAGTCGAAGTCGCAGGCGACTGCCAGTAATTGTATGTATTATTATGGTATGGTTCACGACCTTTGTTACGACAGTACCATTCAAATGTTCAAATTAATTGTGTATAATAAATTGTGTGTGTAATAAATTACCTATATTCAATTGATTTTCCTCACGACCCAATAGATGTGTTTACCAATACAACTTGACATACTTATATAAATAAAACCTATATATGACAACAATAAATAAATGATTATCAAATGAGTTAAATAAACACAATACCTAGTTTATCCGGTGACATCATGTGCTCGAAACGGAGCTAAATTTCTTATAATTGGTCGGAATTAATAACAACGATGAACCTCTATATATAGAGATAGTGTAGCGGTATTTAATACTTACATAAAACTTATATGTTACAGTACATATACGTATCACTTAAATTATACCAGTAACATAAAAAAATTGTTTAATATAATATAATCTATATATAAATAGGCATATTATGCGAAGCCATAAAAGTTATGCAACTAGAAATGTTTTGGAATACTAAAGTGGACGGATATTGGAGTAAAGAAAGACCGAAAAAGGTTAGTCGATGGACTACGTGAAAAATGATTGTGTGTGTGTGTGTGTGTGTGCGCGTGCGCGTGTGTGCACGTGTGTGTGTGTGTGTGCGAGCGCGCGTGCGCGTGTGTGTGTGTGTGTGTGCGCGCGCGCGCGCGCGCGCGTGTGTGTGTGTGTGCGTGTGCGTGTGTGTGCGTGCGTGCGTGTGTGCGTGTGCGTACGTGTGCGTGTGTGTGTGCGTGTGTGTGTGCGTGTGTGTGTGTGCGTGCGTGTGCGTGCGTGCGTGTGCGTGCGTGTGTGTGCGTGCGTGTGTGTGTGTGTGTGTGTGTGTGTGAAGATGTGAATACTGAGATGACATCAGATAGGGGAGACTGGAAAAAAGAAATCATGTTGTGCCAACCCTACTTAGGATAAGGGTAAGAAAAAGATATAAATAGACGACTACAGAATAGTTCTGTATCATATTCTCATTTCTTAGTCAACCGATTCTCTTTATTTTATTTTCAGCTATTGGCGAGGGTTAGTGTTATCAATGAAGATATTTGAAAACAGTTATTTTTTTTCTATACCATCCACTAATATATGAAAATATAGTTTCTTTGGGGCTCTATCATGTCAAAATGACTTAATGTATGAGATATGTACGACAGACGTTTATTCGACGAGGAATTTATCGTAGACGCTTCTAGTCTACTCAATTTATGGATTCGACTGACTTTTTACAATTTTTGAAAACCTAGTGTAGTTGGCGATAATTGGCTAGTAATTTATATGCATCTCAATGAATTAATGCATAGTAAAATAATACAACGGAACGCTTGTAGATTGACAGTATATTATTATTTACAAGAATATTTTAACTAATTAATTAATATGAACAAAACTCATAATAATGACAGGACAAAAAAGTATTTCATAACAAACAAGTAAGAAGAAATTACAACGTTTAGAAATAAGAAAAAATTATAGTCAAAGTACGTAATTTCCTCATTAAACCTCAAACACTTGATGTCATAATGAATGTTATAGTACTATTAAACATTGCATCTTAGATTTTACTACCACATTAGAGTACATAATATGTGAGTCAGAGCGACCATCGATACTATAAATAGTTCTTTTAAATTCATCTCTAACAAGTGCTCGGTCTAACTTATACATGTAACGTAGAGACAATGAATAGTTCGTAATAAATACTTATAAGATTTTTCAACGATTTTATTTAAACCTAAATGATGACCACTGCTCCGTACGCGTATTTATAAATTGTATTAAAGAAATGTAAAACTGTGAGAAGATCTAGATTTACAGATTCTTTCGAATAGTCTAAAACTAAACTTTACTAAGTTCTTTCTGGTAAGGTCAGCTATATGCTAGTGAAAGTCCCGTAAAAAAGCAATCCAACCGTATCGGATATTTGCGTGAGTGGATGAGGTCGCGAGTAACAGCTTGTCTAACATAAAATGTTATTCCCAATAATGTCTTCTATCTGTCAATGAAATTCTCGTCGAAATCGGTTGAACCATTTCGGAGACTATCCGAAACAAACAGACAACCGACAAAAATTAAAAAAAAAAATTGTTATTCTTTCCTTTCTTCTTTCTACTTTCCGAAGAGTACAAGATTGTTATTTTGTTATTATAGACACTTAATTTTTATTATATGTATAGGTAAATTTACTAAGAAACGATACAAAGTAGTATATGGGCAATGCTGTTTGGTTATGAAGAGGTGAGAATCAAAAGAGATCGCATACCGATATCTTGCGACCAAGAAACAAGATCCGTGAATACATTTTAACGTCTTAACTAAACACCGCTCTAGATTTATGGACGATGTTGTTCCGAATACATCCGCGATTCAAGTCGTGTATCCCGATATGGGAACAAGTGACCCACGCAATTCTTAACGGCATTCACACTGTCGACTTGGATAAAGATTTTTTTTTCAACTACAACTACAATTGTAGTTCCATGATTTTCTTCGAGAGTCTCCCTATTCCATGCTCGGAAATAAACTAAATCAATGTAGTTCTTAAAAATGTCACCCGTTAAGGAAGACGAACGTTTTAACATCTCGCAATATCTTATACATTTGCTTGTTTCGTGACTTTTATTTAAGACTTCTTGTAAATCTTTAAGACTGTTCTGAATATAGTCTCAAATTCAGGCTCACGTCTTAAACAGTCAAGAATTTAATACAAAAGAAAGTTAGAATATTATACGAAACTGAAATTAACATTTATTCATCCTTAAGTCGTCTCGATGTTATAACTATACTAATATTTTAATGCTGAAGAGTTTGTTTCCTTCAACTAGCTAATCTCGGGAATTAATTGTCCGATTTGAAAAATTCTTTCAGTATTAGATTGCTCATTAATCGAGGAAAGCTACACGCTACGACCATTAGGAGCGGAGCACCAATGAAGAATGATTCATAATCGTTTTTTTTTTGCTTTTCAGAGCTCCAACAGCTAGTTAACGTTAACGCCCAAAGTAAATATTCAATAGCTAGTGTATAATATAATACGTATGTGCCGTGGAAAGATTCGCAAAGACTGTACCGGATTTCCACCCGTTTCGTTGGAAATAAAAAAATGGCAAGAAATCGATGGAACACAGAAAATAAGTAGCTTGGAATCATCTACTAATGATTCCGGATCAAATAGCCAAAGTTCTATACCGATAAATTCAGTAGTTTTCCTGTGATTGATCCTCGAAAAAAACTGTATTTTCATCATATGTATGTATCTGGAATAACAAACTCCAACAACGTTATGTATATTTAATTAATAATTCTGGTGTCGCTCCGCAACGAAAAAGGATTCGCAGATTGGAGAGAAATCGAAAAGTATGTAACCTGTTCTTTTAGCAAAGTACTTCTAACTTGTTTTCTGATTAAGTGTAATTTGAGAGCAGAAGCTCATTATAGTTGATTAGATATATCGTTGTTTATGATTCCAAATATACACAAAACGGCAGACAACAAGCACCAAGAAAAGCGTGCGGAGTCGCGAGCACAACTAATCTAATATAAGTAATCTTTCATCTTTTTTAAAGATTGATTTCACGCTTTTAAAAAAAAGTCAATCAATAAACATATCTCACGTGAAACATGTTACTGATCACGGTTTTAGGTCCTATCTATTATAATACAATTTGTAAAGGATCTTGAAGAGTTTTAGTTTTATGATGGTTCTTAAAAACTGCTTGATTATTCACATTTAACCGAAGATTAAACGCAAGCTTCTCCATGTTAATTAAATGAGGTTACTTAATTCAACGGTCATAATCAACGACTACACTCAAATTATCTACCAAACATTAGTCAACTTTAGCAACGCGAAGACAGTCGCTTGTGTATACTCGTATGTTCCATGCATCATTTTAATGTATATCCTGTTTGGTACATAATTTTTTTTTTTATGCCATAAAGGCAGCAAACAGGCTGACGGCCCACCTGATGGTAAGTGGTTACCGTCGCCTATGAACAACTGCAACACCGAGGGCATCGCTGTTGTGTTGCTGACCTTGAAGAGCGCGTTTCAGTCCCTTCTTGAAGAGCCCCATATCATAGTCCTGAGGAAAAACCGTGCCGGGCAACCCATTCCACAACGTCAGCGTACGCATGAGGAAGGTTCGAGAGAACCTCACGGTAGTCGCGATTTTGCTGGCTTTTAAGGTGTGTGGATGAGCAGCCAACCAGTGGCGGGAGGTGCGAGTTTGAAAAGGTGAAATAATAATCTGTATGTATCATTCTAAAACAGACATTAAAAAAGTGGAGAGAGGAAGACAATTTCTATAAAGAAGACTAAACATTGTACATTAATAATCCGCCTCAGACATTATAATATTGAAAATAACCTATACTAAAAGTTACACCTTCAGATATGTATAATTGCAAATGTATATAACTTAATTCGTATTGATATCGAATTATTATAACTTAGAAACTTAAACACTACATTTTCAAAATAAACAAGTACTTAATTGTTATAGTCAATAAACTGATTATTCAAGGAAAAATCTAACATTAATACTTTTATACCATGCCATATAGTGTTATAACATATATGCAAATAAAATTTTTGGAGCGAATCTCCCGGTCAATCCCTTCGCCCTGTTCGACTTGTTTGGCAAGTACTAGTTAGCTTTTCGGTGGGTTCAACGCCTCCCTGGTGAGAACTTCATTTATATAAGCACTAAATTTCATATTTATTCCCTGTGGTTCAGTCATAAAGAATCATTATACCTTATCGGTCATCTGTAATAGTGAGTTTGAGCGTACTTGATAAGCGAATTTGTGTATATGACGTTTTTATCACAAAGAATCGTTTTACTAAGAGACTTGCAGATAAGGAGATTCATCTGTAGGCAAATTATAAACAACTTTTTTGTTTTCTGTGTTATTTTTAAATAAATAGACAGAGACGAATCAATTATTTACTCCTGCTCCATAAGTTTTTTAGTGTCAACATTTTTTTTTGAGAAACATTTGTTTTCTTTCCTTAATTTGAAAGTCACAAAATAAATAAATTATGGTCGAATTTCGACTACTAGACAATCACTAGTACACATTAAGTTATACTACAAAAAACAAACAGCATAAAAATTAAATTAATATACCCAATCCTTCGACTGCTTCGAAAACCTCTGCATACTCCACTTCAGGCGATGAATTCGAATGTGGTTTTAAAATTTTCCCATAAACGTCATCGTTAACAGTGTAATGAGAATTCGACATGTTTTTTTAAATAAATGTAATATTAAAAACAACTCCAACAATCACACAATATGTGGTTCACGAGAAACTTGTCGCTCCGAGTTCGCGAGATGTGCCATAAAAATAAAATAAAAAGCTATGCAACTCAAGGGCAGAGGAAGGGATTCTAAATTTAAATATATCTCTGTATTCGTACAACGCGCGAGCGACTCTCTTATGGACTAACGTTATACTGAATCACTGATTCACCTCAAGCGCAGACCGCAAAAATCGTGTTCAGCCTAACAGCCTAACACATTGTTCACATAAATATTTGTCATTCTTTAATCATTCTCGTTAACAGCGCTTCAATCGCTTACATTACGTCGTGACGCTGAGTTTAGATAAGCGAAAAGTAATTTCGAGTCGCAAATAAGACAGTTACAAATCAATCTAGCTTTTTATAAACACGTAGATTAGTATAATTTAATTTTAGATCTCATCGCAGCGCTTTATATGCTGGAAGGTAACTACGTCATCAAAGAGCATGTCTTGATAATGAAGAGTCGAGGCGTCATTCGGTGACGAGTACTCGGCGGAATTTGTATTCCTACTCTCTCTTGCAAGTTGGTACTGTCCGAACAAAAGGGTGAGGGTTAGATTAGTCAGCGATATTGATATTTCGAAGAATTTAAATAGTCTTATACAGCGCTCGTTATACTTTCAAATTGATGCAATCTCTTTAGGATATAGTTTTAGCACAACAGAGTTTTATTTCACAGAAAATAATTGGCATGAAAATGATATGTCTAAACAAGATTATTGATATTAATGATTGAAGTTTCCATCGTGATAATTTTGACCTAATTACAACACGTCGGTCTTATGCAGTTACATTATGGATCATAGAAGTATTAGATTTCGAAAACACAAGAATAAATATTTTTAAAGAAGTCGTGCGTAGAACGCCTGCGGGCTTCTTTGAGATCTTATATTTAAGTTAATTAGATGCGAAATATTTAATATCTTATCTTTAATTATGGGTCATTGACCGTAACACGTTTTACAAATAACGAGTCGATGTCATTAGCATTAGTGTCATAAAGTACTAATAGTGTGTTAACACTCTACTTTTTTATATACGAAAGGGAATATATCTATTACACATAATAAGAACATAAATCTAATGTTTCTGTGACTTTTTAAATTTTTGTAAAAAAATGTTGCAGGTGTCTAGGAATAAGTAATAAAATACATTTCAATCATTTTTAGAAATATCTGTCTGTCTATCTATATATTAATACGTGAAGCAAAAAAATTGTACCCCTTTTTAACCGATTTCCCGTTCACGGGTGAACTTGAAATTTGGCATAGTTAAAGTTTATATAGCGGAGAAGTGCAGAAAGCTATTTATTTAATATAAAATGCATTAGAAGTACATTAAATTAATTAAAATAAGCATTACTCACATTAATACTTGAATTTTACACGACATATATACACATGTAAATGAAAAAGACAGTTTGACAGATCCTTCACTTTACTCTTACGTTCCAATTACCTACCTTTTCAATATTTTTAACATAACTGATGTTGCGTCCTGATGAACTGGTCAAATTGTAGGTTAATTTTATTATAATATATTGTGTAAAATAATATTCATTTATAAATAATTGATAAACAATGTATCTTTATTAAATTTATAGAAACACTGAAATAATAATTATTCTGTTTCGTCTTATTGAATATCACATTTTTTAGGTGACAAAACTGTTTTCTCTTTATCTAGTGGCATTGCTTGATGTTGTCATAAAAGTAAAGCAATACTACCAAAGTCAATGTCAATATTTTAATGTTTAGTATTTTTTCATAGTGAACTCACTTCAAATGGTGATTTGATGAAAAAATGAGCCAAAAAATATTTTGTAAAATCAAAACTAGAAAATGTGTTTGCTGATGAAAGTAATCTATGACTTAGATCTCCGCCATTACAATAATTCAGTTCAACCTGATGTAGCGATCATATTTAGAACAATTGATGATTAATTTTGAACAAGAATGAATTCATTTTCAAAAGTTTATGATAGTATTAAAAACATCTTTGTTTCGGATTAATCATATGATTTAATTGTGTATCCATTACTTTTCCAAATGATGATACTGGCCATATCACTATTCCTCACAATGCACAGACTGCATATAAATAAATATTACATAGAAAGACTCATGGTGTTGTGTAAAATTAATTGAAAATTGTGTCCTGAGTTGCGATATACTTCTTTATTTTCGTATAGTAGTTATGTTTACTTCGAATCTGATAGCCTTACCACCTTAGATGATCGCCTGTTTTTTTGTTTCATATTTAAAATTAGTTTCAATTGTTATTTAGACATAGATTTTTTTTCTTTATATAATTTTAAAAAAAGGTAAACAACTAAGTAGCCGTGATGAAAACCTTTGATTATAGAAGTTATAACCTTTGACAACCCTTGACCCGATTAGGTCTCCCACGGCAGCGGCTCAAGCCTAGGTTCAATCCCTCGGTAGGGAGCCCTTGAGTGCGTTGCTTGCGCGATACGGTGACACACAAATATACATCACCGCTACAACACTACACGATCACCCGCACACACGTGCACGCTACATGCTTACACATGAAAGTGGAAGGGTTTTATTTTTTTCCCTTATCGAACAGAAAAAACTCTAATTTTCCGATAAAAATATATGGTGGGGTTGTTGAGGCGTGTATGCTTGGTACACATACGCGTCTCAACAACTCAAACATATATGAATAGTTAGCTAGGTTAACTAAGATAGGTCGCGAGTTTGCATGTAACAGGCAACAGCCAAGCCGAGGTGTGCCGTGCACCCTTGAGCTAGTTGCCCAAATAAAATCGGCTGAGTGCCTTAAGCGCTCGCCTAAGTAGTTCGGTGAAGCTGTTAAGACCTTGTTAGGTCAATAGCGTAGTCAGTTCGAAAAAAAAAAGGAAATGGTAAAGTTAGTTTCAACAACAAACCTTATAAACTTTCATACATTTACATTTGTTTTTTTAAGTACTCTGGAGACACATAAAGGACGACAACAAAGAGTGAAGGCAACGAGCTGAGAAATTAAATCCCACATAGTATAATGTTCATCGAGATAATAACATCCAAGGAAGTGGCAATAATCGAAGCGGTTTAGACACTTTGAGATAACTATGCAACAACAGTGGTACATACAGTGATGAAATTATAATGTAATGTAATTTGCACCACTGCTACTTCATATTTACTAAAATTTAATTTGTCATTTTATCATATAGATAAACATAAATTTTGCAAAGTAAAAAGAGGAATAAAACGCATACTTTGTAGACTGGCCGATTCTTCTTAAGTATATGTATTAGTTAGTCATTTTAAAATATTATTCCATTAATGAGCTATAATTATTTCAAATAATATATATATATATTACTTATCACATTTTTCGAATGTAAATATAATCCTCTAGAAAAAATTATACGTAAATAATAAATTATATGGTATTGAATATTAATAGACGATATAATTGTCATTATAGCGTACAGAATAATTGTACATGATCGGTGTTAATTGTACACATATCAGCTATGTGATATATATGTATGTGTCAGCCTTGAAAGGCAAACTGTCATCCGCGCGTCGCGCCCTGACGATGGAAACATATCTCAAACGCCTGATTTTATTCTCATAGCAACACACGTTTATGTTAAAATGTTGAGCGGTGTAATTTAAATCGCAGGCGCAACCATACTGCAGAAAATTTGTCCATCTTGCAAGAGATTTTGTAAGTCGAGTCATCCTATTTAAAATAATTCTTTACCTAAAGCAGGGCTCACGGTTTGAATTGTTGCGGCCCGCAGAATATTTTTTCCCCGAAACTGACAAATTTCGGGCTAAAAATGTGCTCAATGATGGGCAGTACCTACCATTGTGAAAGTGCATATTCAACAATGAGGATTATAAAATCGAAATACAGGTCTTCATTGACAGATACTTCACTTAAACATGCACTGCGTCTAGCTAATACTAATATTGAGGTTTTTTGATGGCCCTGAATTCCATCTAGTTTGGACAGCTCCGACCTAAAGTATTATTCTAAGCGGGTTACTTTACGTAGGTTGTTTTTTTTATACGTAATAGAAACTTTGTATTTGAAGCGTTAAGAAATAAATCCTATGGTATGTTAAATAAAGCATTTTATTTATTAACAAGTGGACGCTATAAGTAGACGTTGTTCTGTGAAAGACCTATAGATATCGTGCATATTAAAGAAAATTGATATACATCATCGAGAGGTGTTACCTAAAAAATTAGGATTATATGCTTTTTACGTGAAATATAGAGAACAAAAGATTTAAAAAATCTGGCCGGAGAATTAAAAAATATATATATCTAGATAATAGATCTACCTGGTGGGATCATCTATATCAGAAGTATAAAAAATAATCATCAAGATCGCTCAAGTTTAAGGGAAAAGACACACGCACTGAGATTTAATACATAAGGATGTAAATGTTAGCTGGCATAGAATACGAATATTAATCGGGAATGGAACGTAGTCAATTTTGATTGTCTCTGTGGTCAGTTGTTATGTTAGATTTGTTTGCATTTCAGTACTCACATTTTTTTTAACATCACAGAGTAAAAATAGAAGAATACCATGAAAGTGGCCACAGCCAAATGTGAGTAAATGAAAATATGGAAAAAATCTTTTTGCTAGCTATTCTCTTATCATTCGCCACTAAATGGCGGTCTAACGATTCAGCTTTTATTTATTCTACCGTTAACCGATCGCCATGAGCATTGGTATACGTAGAAATATTAACAATATTTGAATGCAAAAAGGATGTTGCCATAAATATAGAATAGTATTGATATTATTACATTACAGTTTTCGAACAAACCGCTGAAGTATTACTAACACGTTTTGCGGTTGAGGCCACAAGGTTATCCGACACTAGTCTACATTCCGTATTTTTAAACAATAAAAATTCATTAAGCTTAACAAACATCATTGTAGTGGTTTTTCCACTTTTTTTTTTACATAAATTGGTTCTACAGGCAATAATTCACGCAATACCAATTTAACATTTATGTCTTATGAAAATAAAACCTCCGCCATTTTGTCCAAGATACGTAATTATAGATGGTGTTCACAAATAATGAAATGTCAAGAATTTGTTTAAATAAAACATGAAATTCCAACAAGCAAGATGTCGGTATATTCCATATAATGTTAGTAAAATATGGTTTCATAAAAGCAGATTTACAAAAGGTTTACACGTTAATATAATTCGATTATAATGTTAAAGTCAAAAACCCCTAGATAACAATACAAAAAAGATAGATACAAAATTTATTTGTTAGATCTAAGTTCCATGCACTACTAATTCGAAAAGAATTAGATAGGTACTTGATAAGAAGCTATCGAAAATATTTTCTTTAAGTCTTGAAATAATACTCATTGAATGCATATATGAATTACACTTTAACCTAGTTTTTTTTTTTCGAACTGACTACGCTATTGACATAGCAAGGTCTTTACAGCTTCACCGGACTACTAAGGCGAGCGCTTAAGGCACTCAGCCGAACACTTTATCCTAGTGCTTCGTTGGCGTTAAGGTAGATTTGGAAAAGTAATATACTGCCCATTTATTTTATTTAATCGGTAGTCCGGTGAAGTTGTAAAGGTCTTGCTAGGTTTTTATCTTCTTTTTTTCGCAACAGACTACGCTATTGACCTAGCGAGGTCTTAACAGCTTCACCGGACTACGCCTTGCTAGGCCAATAGCGTAGTCAGTTCGCTTTATTTTTTATCTTATTTAATCTAATCGCGTGGCTAAATAAAGTATTTTTTTTATTATTATCGATTGATTGAATATTCTGCTTGTCACTGCGAGGTTCAAATTATGTGGAACAGTGCAGCGGATAAAAGTTTGTTACTCTTTAGTACCACCCGTGGGCATATGCAGGGGAATGAGAGATTCACTTTATGCGAAAGCAAGTAACATCAACCCCTAATATTGCCCATGTTACTTGTTGGTAATTCAGCTTCGTATATATACATAAGAATATTTTTAATCGTTTACCTATTTTTTGAGTTTTATTCATTGCAAGCAAGAAATCAATCAATAATAGTAGTATAGAAATATAAGTTAACGGTTTACAGCTAACGTCTCATATTAATATGTAATGCTTAATAGAATTATAATATAGTTTTCCGCTCACAGTTTCTAATGCATAAACTGTAATATTTAAAGTTTTTAGATCGTATATAAATCTTATGACGTTAGTATTTTTTTTTTTCGAAATGTCTACGCTATTGACCCAGTAAGGTCTTAACAGCTTCACCGGACTACGTGACGTTAGTATGATTTACCGAACAAACTTCTATATCTTTTCATACCTTTAAGGAACGCATTGTGAAAAACCATGAAACACGTTACTTTATGTAGACATTTATCATTTCTAAATTTTAAACGAATCTAGTACGAAAAATATACTTTACACACAAAAACTTTGCCACCAGCTTTCACTTTTTTACGCGTTGAATTATAAGAATTTACACCTTAATCAATATATACGATATAAAAAAGTAAACATTCTCCCCTAAATGTATATGTCTATCCATTATTTTGAAATAGGTGTTTGCCTTTTATATAATAGAGTTATTCAATTAATTAATAAACTGGTTGTTGATAGATTATTATGTAAATATATTGCGTAGGATAAGAATTTATTTACAAAAAATCTTAATATATCTACTGTACATACGTAACTATCTAGAATACTGCATCTATACTATTATTATAGAACTGTATAGTTTATTTGAAGGAGGTAGTATTTGGAACTACCGTTTAAATAACGCAACAGTTACTCTCAATAAATGACACAACACAGCAACTAAGACCTTAAAAACTGTTTGATATAATAATACTAATTACGCAAGGTTTGTTTACTAAATCGATTCCGAATGATCCACTGACACGTAACCGATTTAGTGCAAGGTCGTTCAATAAAAGCGACTTGACTCATAAACATGACTCCCAACGTCCCATCTGTTTTAGGTACTCACCGAGATATGCACTGAAATCCGTGAAGTATTTCTTCCAATCGTCCGTTCTCAGTTCAGGGGGACTCGAAGGACCTCGTCCTAAGCTGTACTTCCGTTCAAGAACAGGGGAGAATGATACAGATTTTGGAGAAGCAGAGCGCGTGCGCACCGATGTCATCCCTGAGTTTGGTATATAAAGCGGGACAGGTCAAATTCACGGGCAGTCGTGGTCCGACCACGTCTAAGAGTAAACTGGTTATTTTTGGCACTGTACAGGGTTATCTGCAGAGCGAGTATCGGAGTCTGTGATTGTGCGGTCGCACTGTGAGACTGGCGACAGTTACGCGATGATCTATTCCCGTAAGGTGGTCGCGTTTCCGTTAACTTGCTCAATCGCGAACCGACTTCATTAACCTCTTTATTACGCGAAAGATGTTGAGAGATTGAGTACACGAGGTGCGTAGGGTTCACACGTACGAGTTACATAAGTGACGGAACGTAGGCGGGCGGCGCCCTACTATATATTTTCTCGTGGGGTTCACGTGGTCGGCGCTCGTAAACAAAATTAACCCGAATGTTACCGAGTCAGACAGATTACCTTCAACAAATATTTGTATGTTGTAGCTGTAATTATGTATATGTATGTCATAAAATACATAGAAGTATCTTCTTCTTTTTCAATAAAATAACAACCGTAACTATATTATATTAAAAATTAATTGCGTTGTTACATTACAAAATGATCTAAATAAAATTTTAGCTGTTCCTAATATATTACATTATTTTTCAAAATCTTCAAATGTTGTACATGTAAAATGTGAAAATCATAAAAAAAAGCTAATGACCTTACAGACGGCAAAATTTAAACTTCATCCTCAGTGTATAAAAACTGAAAATATTAAAAAAACATGTTCTGATTAAAGTTGAATTTAGCTGATTTTGTAATCTAAGAACACAATTTATGGTTAAAATTAAAAGAAACTTTGAAATTCTGACGGCGTGTACGAATTCGAAAACACTTAACACTGAGCTTCCATATATGCATAGTAAATTTACATCGTCGAGTATATACCATATTAGTAAATGATTAATGTACAGTTAATTAAAGTTAAAGAATATATACCTACTAATATTATAAAGTTGGACGGTTTGTTTGTTTGGTTGAACGCGCTAATCTCAAGAACTACTGCTCTGATTTGTAAAATTCTTTCACTGTTAGGTAGCTAGAGGCTATAGGCTATAGGTATATCACCACGCTGAAACCAATAGGAGCAGAGCACCAATGAATAATGTTTCAAAATCTGGGTTTTATTCCTTTTAAGAGTTTCCGCTGCGTGTTAGCTTTAATCCAAAGTAACTATTCCACGACGACGAAGTCGCGTGCAAAAGCCAGTCATTAAATATAATTACACAACAATCTCAGCAGACACACATAATGATACAAAGATATAGCTACCAAAACTAGAACGAACTTCGACCGGCTTTAATGTTCATGATAGTGTAAACAGTTAAGCAGTTTCCAATGAATGGGTTCTCTGTTGTGGTATGGTTCAACAAGGCGTTGTTTGTAGAAATTGGGAATGAAGGACGTATTCATGAACAGCTAATGAACTCCAAGCATTGAGGCTAATGGAAAGTTCTTTCCTACTTCAATTTTGAACATATCAAATGTTATTATAGATTTGTGGACTCCGCAACTTTGATTTCCCTTTATTATTATTAACTAGCCTTTGTTCGCGACTTCGTTCGCGTGGAATAGTTACTTTGGGCTAATGCTAACACGCAGCGGAAGCTCTCAAGGGAAAAAACCCAGATGTTGAGACATTCTTCATTGGTGCTCCGCTCCTATTGGCCTTAGCGTGATGATATATATCCTATAACCATCCTCGATAAATGAGCTATATATCACTGAAAGAATTTCAAATCGGACCATTCGTTCCTGAGATTACCCCTTACAACGTCACAAAATTTACCTCTTTTATTATATATATAGCAATAGTATAGAAGTATAAATAACATGTGTATTGATAAAAAAAAGAAAATGTTCAAAGCTGTTTACTATATTTTCTTTGCTCGTATATGAGACAGTCATTTGTTAAGTTAACTTTTTAAAACTTATATGTCACTAATAGGCACGGTGAACGTTATTCCGTATTATATACGTAAACCTTCCTCAAGAACCACTTTCTCTACTAGTGAAAACCGCATAAAAATCCATTCAGTAGTTTTGAGTTTATCGCGAACAGACAGAGAGACAGACGCGGCAGAGCACTGACTACGCTATTGACCAACCAAGGTCTTAACAGCTTCACCGGACTACCGCAATACTCAGATGAAATGTAATAGATGTAGCAATTACAAAGATGTTAACAGACCTAGGTGGTAGAGCCACGCTGAAGCTATTACTGGTTTCAGCATGAATGAGTTGACTCGTCCGGGATAGTACCACCCTCTCACAGAAAACCGACGTGAAGTAAAAGTGCTTGCATTGCTGTGTTTCGTTCGGTCTGTGAGATCGCCGGAGGCCCAACTCCTCACCTTCCCCTCTCATTTTCCCTTACTCCCAGAAACACAGACTGGCAACGTACTTTTAACTCCCCTGGTGTTGCAAGTGTCTATGGACGGCGGTGATCACTTAACATCAGGTGACCCAGCTGTTCGTTTGCCTCCTATGATATAAAAAAAATGTAGTTACGGGTCATGTACTTCATAGCTTTTCTTAGCTTTATAGGAATATATTCCGTAGTCGAAGTAATGTGGGCGAGCCCATCCGTGTGGGTGGGTCTACTATGGAAGCCGAAGGTCACTACAATATAACATTAAACGTAATACGGTACGAATTGATGATAATTCACGGTATTATAAAAGAATAACCTTAACCTGATAAATCATTGTTTTATACATTTAATATTTAATCGTGATACGATTCTTCTATCGCAATCGTTTATTTAGAGACGACTTTATGAGAAATCTAATCTATTTAATGTTATATTTATGGCGACGAAAAATATGACAAGGTTTTTCTTAATATAAAGCACAAATATATAAATATAATATATATCATAACGCTAAGACCAATAGGAGCGGATAGTCCGGTGAAGCCGTGAAGGTCTTACTAGGCCGTAGCGTGGTCATATCGAAAAAAAAAAAAACACCAATGAAAAATGCGTTTTTTTCCTCTGAGAGCTTCCGCTGCGTGTTAGCATTAGCCAAAAGTGACTATTCCACACGGACGAAGTCGCAGACAGAGGCTAGTAGAATATAAACTAATCTAAGATTATACGTAAATATGAATGCCTTGTTTATATCAATGGTTCGCGAATCTATACTAATATTATAAAGAGGTAAAGTTTGTGAGTTTGTGACATTGTAGGGGGTAATCACAGGAACTACTGGTCCGATTTGAATAATTCTTTCAGTGTTATATAGCTCATTCATCGAGAACGGTTATAGGCTATATATCATCATGCTAAGACCAATAGGAGCGGAGCACTAATGAAGAATGTTTCAAAATCGGGTTTCTTTTCCTTTTAAGAGCTTCCGCTCTTTATTCCACGCGAACGAAGTCGCGGGCAGAGTCTAGTAACTCATAAAAAGAAACAACTTTCCCTCTTACTACATTACTACAGTAAAATCATTAAGCAATGCAAGGCTAACATACCGCGTTTTTATTGGAGATGACCTTGTAAAATAGTTTTTAAAAATTAGAATCCATAAGTATAATTGCAAGAATTAAAACTTCGGCATTTACACTACATTCTCCCACTAATGTTAAAAATCGAGACATAAAACCTTTCTGAATTACTGAGCAAACATTAGTTAGTATGACAAAAATTAATTACATGTAATTTCAGTAATCCAAAAGTATGAAGTAAGTAATCTACTGATAGCTACAACAGTATGTATATAAAGGTTTACAAATGATTATATGTTTCTCTTGGAATTACTGAACCGATTTTAAATGTACTTTCACTAATAGGAAGCTACATACTCGACGCACGTGAAGTCGCCGATGGTCGAAAATCGAATGATGTTTAAGTCATATTAGATTTATATTTATCTTTATTTAACACCATGCATATGTGTAGGCAATGACATAAAAGTTCCACAATCGTGAATACATCGTCGATTGTATTCAATAATGCAATTAAAACATGTTAATATCTTAAACACATACACAAGCAGTATGTAAACTGTGCCGTATTCCATTTTTACTCACAAAGATGCACCAAACGTTTTGTAGAAGTATCAAGCATCATAGCTTTCTTTAAAGATTCTAGCAGAATGCAAAAAACGGTTATTAAACTTGCCAACATTATTCATTAATTAGCATTATAATTAATAGCTTCGTTCTATTTAATTATCTCATTAATAATTTTGAATTATACCAAACTGTTTTCTAAAGTAAAGGTGCTTATAAACCTATTTAAAAGTTCGTCCTAAAGTACTGTCATTACATTTACTAAATTAGGAATACATAAACACACCAATCTTAAAGCAAATACTCATAGTAACAATCTTTAAGTGCACGTTAAACTAACAGAAAAATAAACTCTGACAAAACTAAGTCAGCTTAACACTTTACATAACTGTCTTCATCTTTTTATGGTGAACGAAGAGTTCTTCAAACATGTTTGCGTTCATTCATTCAACAAATCATACTTGCAACGTTTAAAATAAGTGTTCTCCGGTGTACAGTTTCTGTTATGCGATCAACGAGAAGTTAAAAATCTAGAAGAACACAATTCAAATTAATCTAGGTTAAACATTTTATTGACCTCATGGCACTGCAGTCTTCAATCATAATATGTACCAACACAGCCAACACTATAAATACATTGACTGTCAATGATATCCTATCAAATGATATTGTACTCGTTAGGACGTATCATGTGGTTTTTAAAACATGATATTTAGCAAAACAAAATCGTAGAAGGCAAGAACTATTAGGTTAGTCATAATATTTGCAGATAAATGAGTAACGATCTGTTTCTCTACTTGAAAACCTATATCTATTGCTAATTTTTGGAGCATGCTTGAAAGGAAACATTCGGAAAATAAAAAAAATATTTTCCCAAATATATGTAAGTGATGGATAAACTTTCAGACTTAAAGAAACCATTGTTAATTATTATCTTGATTATATGATTCATATATTTTAAATGAAGATACTTAAGTTATTGAATTAAAGGTACTGAGTATTTTATATATAAAGCTCTTACGTCCACACTAACAAGTGACTATATTTTTCGGAGATTTTTGGTTCTTACAGACATATTGTAAGAGCTGACGAAATATAGTTTTATAATATCTGAATAACATCTGAACAACAATCAAGCATTTAAAAATAAGTAAAATTCATTAATTTTTTGTCTACTTTAAAACGTCTGGCGGAAGATGTGCCCCTCGAAAAGTGTCTGATGATACTGGATCCTACTTAAAAATGATGTTATACAACATAACATATATAAAAATCAGCCATTTAAATGTAAGTAAAATAGCTCTTATTTTAGTCACTTTTGTCTCCTGATATCTATACGTCGCTCCCGGACTGTCTGTGAGTGCGAAAGCGTTATAAGCCTAAAAGACTACTCAAAACATAAGGCTTCATCTATTTAAAAATAGGTAGTGTCTGGCAGCTCTGGGATTTTAATCTATAACTACATAAATTACTTGTTGTTGAATTTATTAATATCAAAGAAGGTAAATTCATTTTCCTGATGATCTTAAATCAAAACAGTATTAAATATTTAACTTGTACCATTCGTCTTTGAATAACTTGTCTCAACATAACTACGGTTTTAGTAATGAAGTACTGCACAGATGGACATACTAAGTATGTCAACCGTCTCGATAAGTACCTACAGTGTACGACTGTTTCAGACTTGATTGATAGTTAAAGAACAAGTTGACAAGTGTATTTCTCAATGATCTACATCTAATATATAATTTGAATAATCGCTTTCTACTGAAACCTTCACTATACATTTCTTATTGATTCTTGATTCATTTTAATAGGATGATCTAACAGAATATAAGTCACAGGCGTAGCTCATTTCTAAGGATTCCACGTGAAGATTTCATGACATTGATACTTTTAAATACAGTAAACTCTGCTTTTATTTAAATCGACCCTCTCATTGATAGTAAGATCATTAGCTTCAGATCTGGCGATTTTAATACAGAACAATTGAAAACAGCAACAAATCATAATAGTAGCCACTGCCATAAAATACGATAAACATATACATTATTAACAACGTAGCAAATGGAAATGCTTTTGGAGTTCCACAAAAGCCGCCTTTTTTATTTGGAATATAAAGTGAGTTGTCTTCTAGAGCTATCATTTTAATCTTTTCATTATTATTATTCAACCGTCACAATAAATCATGATTATATGTAAACTAGATATTTCCCATAGTTAAATATTATGCTCTAAAACTACATTCAAAGTTCGCAATATTTCATTATTTACAAGCTTTTGCCATAGGATTCATTCGCGATGATGTAAATTTGACCTATCTCTCAGGAATAGTAATTTTTAATATAAAAGATACCCCGTAACCTTTCTTGTACTCCTGACAACGTGTACGTAAAATTTCACGATGTTCAGTTGAGGTGATAGCGGTACAAAGATATAAATCTTATATCCAACTTTATACCACAGCCTACAAATCTTCTGGATATCAAAAGGACCATTAAAAATATAGTTTAAATCCGTTCAAACGTAAATAAAAATAATTATACATATAATAGTATAAACACAATAAACTGGTGTTCGACACAGGAAAATATCTATACACATGTAAATCAATACTAATTGGGATTGTTGATAAATAATTCAATCAGTCGGTAGTTGACATACGGTTACAAAATTTCACACCGTACAGCTAAGGACGACGCGTCGCATATAGAATAACTTCCAGGTATAGGGAACACGATACATTTTGATTGACATTGTCAGTCGAGCTATGCATAAATGATAGGGCAATATAATTCTATGGTAAAAGAAGTTGCAAATGTAGCTGTACATTTCGTTCTAAGACTGTCTTTCTACTAGCGAGTTGGAGCGCCTTCTAATTCTATGAGTATAACCTTCGCTATCACTATTCAAAAAGTTATTACAGTATAATAAACTTTATTTCTACATTTTAGTATGTTATCAGAATTCCACTAACGAAAAGTTAACATTAATCGAGGTCCGTTCAGTCAAAGCCTTGCATAAAACAACAATAAGATTAAAAACAAAAGCGACTATTAGTTGTGTTGTAAATTGGATTTGCGAAACGAAAAATCATTTCTCGCTAGATATCAAAATCTGTGATGTTTCAAATCATGTGATACAAAATTATTATAAGCTAGCGTTGTTATTCCGTCGTGACAATGAAAAATCATCTTAACAAATTATATACCTAAACGTTCCGCATAAATCACTTTATCTACTGATGAAAACCGCCTGAAAATACGTTTAGTAGTTTGTAAGTTTATCGCGAACAGACAGACAGACGTGGCAGAGGACTTTGTTTTATTATAAGTAATGATTAATCTATGATTTTACGTAATATATTACTACAATAAAATCATTAAGCTACGCAACGCTACCAGATTGTGTTTGTATAAGAAATTACTTTGTAAAATTGTTTACAGATATAAGAATTCATATGTATACATTGCCAGAATAAAAACATCACCTTTTACACTACATTCTCACACTAATGTCATAAAATCGAGACATGTAACCTTTCTGAATCGCTGGTAACAGGCATTATTGGTTGATGTAACAAAATCTGATTACATGTAATTTCAGAGATCAAAGAGTATCAAATAAGTGAATTCTATTGACAACTCTAAAAGTATGTACAATAGGAATTATTATATTCCTATTAGGACTTTTTCTAAATTGAATTGTTGTTATATCGTGAGTTCATTCAAAAATCAAATATATCTTTCCGAAAAAAACAACATTTTTTTTTTTGCTCTAAATAAAAAATTAAGTCAAAATCTCTAACTCTTTTTATGTAATCTATAATTTAATAATCTTGTTATACACATATATTGAAAGTCATCAATACAATTTTCCCTACTGTTAAAGATAATTTATCTGATTCTCGGTCGCGCCAATAAATTTTACTAAAATAAAACTTTAATAAGGTGAACCTAATACGAAGGCTCATGAAACAATTGCCGACGAAATAAAGCCATTATTTTTCTAATCGACGCCTTAATAGTTACCGGTTGATCGGACTATAAAAATGGACATTACAACCAGTTCACAGTGAAACGCACTAGCGTACACAAATTACCAGATTCGTTACACAAACACCCAATTCACAACCGTATCGAATCGATTCCGCTAACGATACAACCACGAAACGCGAACAGAACAACTATGAACGGTAATTGGGAATGCGCGCACTGATGCAGCGGCGGCGTATTTGGATGATGTCGTAGGATCGACTGACATCCGAGCGCAACACCGTACAAACCGTGTTCTAATGATCTTAACATCCATTGTGGAATTGCGCGATTAATCGTCGTAGTAGCGTGTGGGCGAGCGTATCGGTAACCAACCGGTAAGCAGGGAAGGTCACCAGTACCTAGTGGGAAGTATATAGCTAGTGGGAACTAGCGGTCCCGTGGTTTCTCGGAAGCTTCCCGAGATGGGAATGCAGGACACGGTCGCGGCTCTTTGAGCCATGTTACCGGCTTTAATAGAAACGATAGCTATCAACAGTTCACGCGAATTTATAAAGATTTCATAGCAATAGAGATAATTAAAATGAATTTAATATCTTGTATTTAATTACAGTTAAATTAATTTTATCAGAATGATTAAGAAAGACCGATATCGAATGAGACTCGAATGAGAACCGTATAATTTGTTGTGTGCGATTATGCTTTCTGGTTTCTAACATGATCTAAAAACTTCGTATAAGACCTCATTAAAGATTAACAACTGCGTTGTTTATTCTTATTTGTATATAAAAAATAAATGTTAGATTACCATCAAACTTAAAATAAAATAATCCGAAATATATTTAAATCTCAAACAATTTGCTAACATCACACTTAATATAGTTATGTATGTATGTATGTATAAGTATGGGTTTTGCTTTAGCTATAAAACTCCTTTGTTCGAGATATGATGATCTTATGATTGAATGGAATTTCATTATAAAGGTTCATGTTATAGAAATTAACTGGATAAATGAATATATATTATATCAGAAATATTTTTGAATCATAATCACAGCGTAAATAGAAGTTTCGTTATAAGAAATTATGAAAGAATTTCTACATAAATAATTCAATACTAGAATATATTTTTCTAATGATTAATGTTCCCCACGTATTGAATTTTCCCGCGTCTCATTTGGCTTTGTGAAATCTTGTATTAATGCTTATTAACATTTAGTTTTATTACGGCGTAATTAGTGTATGCTCGCTTCCGCACAAGTTGTTAGTGGGTGAGAAATCTCGAACACTATTTTTGGTAACTTGTAATTTACGGACCATACTCGCCGACAAAATTGTACGACTTGTAATAACGTCATTATGTTTTGAGAACATAATTAATTTTCGATCGATTATAGAGGTCATCGTATAATATCTGTACTTAGGTATACCAAAGGTAAAATTGGTAAGCTAAATCAACACAGCCTGGCAACGCACTTGCGACTGCCCTGGTGTTGCTAAGTGTCTATGGACGGTGGTGATCGCTTAACACACGGTGACCCGACTGTTCATTTGCCTCCTACATGATATAAAAAAAATTCAATCGTACTTACAAGGGTCATATACAGACAAAATAAACCAAGTACCCCGATAAAATAATGTACTCAAGTTTTTTTGTAACTATAAAGAAACAACGTAAGTATGCAGAAGTTATATATTCGATAAAATAAAAAAAATATCTGCTTAATTTAAATGTTACATTTAATATATTTCCGCAGTATCCTTACTATGAATGAGTTTGTTTGTTTGATATGTCTTAACTACTCAACGATTATCATGAAATTTTGCATAGACATTGTTAAGGGTACACAAAATGGCATAGGGTACTTTTCATCCAAAGAAGTACTGCTTCCAAGTTATAGGTCAAATCTACAAAAACAAGTTTTTTTTTTATTATTGTTTTTTTGCTTACATGTAGTAATTTGTATACGTAAAAATAGTATCCGTGAGCGTATTTTTTTTAATTAGTAAGTTATTAATTATTAACTGTTCCATTATTATTAACTATTTTTGGTTTAATGACGTTATTGTTTTTATATCGCTTGCATTTCCATTCTTTATGGCCATTTTTAGGTTTTTTTTATTCTATTCTGCAGATTCTTGGTCCGCACCTTTTTTGCTTACATGTAGATTTTATATACGTAAAAATCGTATCCGTGAGCGTATTGTTTTTATTAGTAATTTATCCATTTTTAGGTTGTAATCCACAATATCCCGTGCCGGAGCGTCCATGACCCGACGAATGAACCTACTTATCGCGTCGTCAGTCACGTCGGTATAGTAGACACAGGTGTCGGTGTGCCTAGATATTGCCACTATAGCATGTGAAACGCTATCGTGGATTTGTACCCTTCTGCTCTTTGTTTACAAGATCACCACCGATTTAAAGGTCAGTCGCTGGGATTCATGGACTGTCAGAACGCGCGATACTTCCCCTACCCCGTATCCCTTTTTTATCAGGGCTTTTTTTTCTCCTCCTGTGTGTGTACCAGGAAAAGAGTATCGGGAGTGTGTGAGGGTATTTGTTCGCCCTGATGGCCCCTGATGCTCAGAGATCTTACTATCGGTTTCGGTGAATATATATCGTCGTATACTTGACTCAGTGCATAGGCTATATCCATCGGGTTCCTGTAAGTGCAAGTGAGCTGTTTGTCAATACCGGCTACGGCCGTTGGTTTGGTATATGCCATCCGAAATAAGTTTTCTTGGTCGATGTAGGGTAGTTGGTTGATATCTCCGATGAGGAGAATTTCGTATGCTTCCGCCAACCGACCGGCAGTCAGAATCAAAAACTAGTATTATAATATTGTATTATTCTACAATCGCTATTCGCATAGTCGTAAGGCTTTTCTAAGCTCGCCTGGCTACCTACAGTTCTCAAGTTAAAAATTAATGGCCAAGCACCAGTTAGTGTAGTTTTGTAGGTGGTAGAGCCACGCTGAAGCTATTACTGGTTTCAGTATGAATGGGTCGGCTCGTCCGGGGTAGTACCACCCTCTCGAAGAAAACCGAAGTGAAGTAACAGGTGCTTGCATTTTTGCGTTTCGTTCGGTCCGTGAGAACCACGGAGGCCCACCTTTCCTCATCTTCCTCCTCTTCTCTTACCTTCCTCTATCCCCCATACTCCAACACAGGCTGGCAACGCACTTGCGACTCCCCTGGTGTTGCAAGTGTCTATGGACGGTGGTGATCACTTAACATTGGGTGGCTCACCTGTTCGTTTGCCTGTTATGACATTTAAAAAAATAGTGTGTTCTGGTAGCTGAACTTGAAGAGACAGACCCCATCAAGCGTGTTTACTATCTTGCTCCACATTTAAAGAATATGGGAATTTTGTAAACCAGAATTCAATCAACATTAAGATGTGAAATTAACAGCCTTAAATATTTTTAATGGCGTGTAACGGTGTATAACTAAGAATAATAACTAGATTACAAAAAAAGCGCGCAATTAACGTTTCATACACTAATAACTATCATGCCGTATATTATGTAAGACGCGATTTCAAAATTATTCGATTCGTATTTTGACTTTTATACGTGACATTTCTAGAAATACGTAATATATGTCATAACATAATGTATTGTATTTGTTGTACTCTTTTTATTTAATATCAGTACATAGGTACCAATTCTCATGTCGTTTGGTTGAACGGCATAAAAAAAAGTAGATTAGTGACAGCGCCATCTAGTGATATACCCACATAATTTTTGCATATATTATAGACAAACCGTGCCGGCGATTGCGTTCGCGTGGAATTAAATGTGAATTAATGGCATACTGACAAAAATCATAGAAACTATGGATATTTGTTTTGTTAGTAATTCTAAAGTTCAGAGTATTACTACGTCTTAGATTATTGGTATATTATAAAATAATCAAGTTCTTGGTTGTATTTACCTGATCTTCTCTCGTACTTACTCGCGCTGTCATTAAAATTACAATAACTTTTACCAGAGTGGACCGCTTTTAATGAAATAATGATTACATTTTACCCGATGATATGCTTTATACAGTTTTATCTAAAACGTGGTACGTTAGCGATGATGCGTGCACAAACAAACTGACGTCAATGCATTTTATCGCTTACTAGCTTCTGCCCGCAAGTCATTTATATGTCCGCATGGAATAGTTACCGCTTACCAGCGAACGCAGCGGAGTCGCAAAAGAAAAAAAAAACGATTTTTAACCGACGAAAAAAACGGAGGAGGTTCTCAATTCGTCGCGTATATATATATTTTTAATGTATGATCACGCATAACTTTTTACAGTATAATTCGATTTTAATAATTATTTTTTATTGCAAAGGGTATACTCCGAAGTTGGTCCCATTTAAATTTGGGGGAAAAAAATTCAACCCTAAGGGTATGAAAATCAAGAATGATTGATTATTCACGCATTGATTATGTCTATGACCGCGCATATCTTTAGACAGAATAGTCCGAGTTGAATTATTATTCTTTGATTTGAAAGAGTATACCCAGAAGTTGGTCCCATATACATGTAAACATGAAAAAATCAACCCCAAGGGTAGGAAAACGGGGCATAATTTATAATTCAGCTTCTGAGTTGT
Source organism: Antheraea mylitta (assembly GCA_014332785.1). Classification (NCBI taxonomy): domain Eukaryota; kingdom Metazoa; phylum Arthropoda; class Insecta; order Lepidoptera; family Saturniidae; genus Antheraea; species Antheraea mylitta. Next base: position 3,351,779 of record JACEII010000022.1, on the reverse strand, counting down.
GTATTACAAATAAATTAAGCTTGTAGTAATTAGTAAAATCATAGCCACAAAAAATTATAAAAAAAAATCTTTTTAACTACTTAGGTATACCTACATTAGTTTAAGAACTTGGTTATTAAGATGAATAAAGTAAAAGGTTTATTATTTTTTGCTTTTCAGTTTTTTCGGCGGTTTAATTTTTTGTTAAAAAATTTTGAAATATTCTTCATTAATCCGCCGTCTCTATTTGTTTTAGTGTGATGATATATAGCCTTCCTCGATAAATAAATTATCATACAGGTTAGATTTATATTCTTATTATTTTTGTAAATGACAATGATAACCTGGAATTGTATTTGACCAATCAACGTATAAGAAGACACGCCATAAGTATTTTCTCGTGGAGTCGGCATTTACATATAACCAACACTACGTCACCCGCGCGTCGTTATATTATGCTTATACATATACCAGGTGAAAGTTTAAACGCTCGCAGTATTCTAGGATATGACACTTCATGGTCACATTTAACATATAAAGTAATAATATCAAATCGAACACTAATAAAAACCAAGAAAACCTAAGTTAAGTTTGTTCTAAGATTTTCAAAAGCATAAACACAATCTAGCTACAATGGGCGACCTGCAATAACTTTCAATAATAAAACAGATAATAAACCCTTTTGTTTTGTTCCTGACATTCCCACCTTCCCTTTTAAATGAAAGTGAAGTCACCCGACGGTTATTGACACTGTGCTTTAACATAGACGCGTAAAGGGTTGTGTATAATTGTTGTATTTTTCCAGATAATTAGGTCAAATATTGAGCACCTATTCTTATATTGATTTAGAACGATAATCGAGAGCAGAGCGTCCTGCAGAAATATTGCTGCTGTCTAAACAGTCACCTGGTATGCGTCTTTAATTTTATTTATATATATGTTTATTTACGCGTACAGTTGTTGCATGTACACTTATGTACATAAATACTATGTCTATATTGTATATCACCGTGTCTTGTAATTAAATTCTTTTCTCTCTGTAATAATAATATATGATTCACAATTTAGATAAAACACTGGATAAATAATAGGCGTGTTCGAAGTTTAAATATTGTGGAAGTATCTATTTTTTACTTGCAGATACCAGCGGCATCGACTGCGTCGTTCTGATCTAGCCCCAATTCCCCATGGCAAGAGACACATAATTTACCGCGTATTGCTTATAAAAATCGTAGTATCTTAAATAACCGTATATAAAGTTAAGATATCTTGATATTCTTTTTAGACAAGTGTCTTAAAAAAATTTTTTTAATTAATTTAAATCTGTCGTGTAACTTTTTCCATTTTTTTATTGATAACAATAAAGCTCGTCAATAGCTACAAAAAATCGTCTGAGAACCAAAGAAGGGAGATGTTCTTAACCGTTTCCCCACTGCCTACTTATATATACATAAATATATAAATTACCAAGTAATGACCTAATTTATTATCGATGATATTACGGTTACTAGACCAAACTGCTCAATAAAAAGGTCGTCGAAATTTTCTAACCAAAACACGTGACTTAATATATGTAACTGACAAATCTATTAAGCCTGAATATCGTGAGAACTCGCCGTTCATTTTTAATCGAAAATTTGTTGATAAACAAAAAACGAGTGCCCGTTTGAGTGATGGTTCGATTCTTTGCCCGCGTCATTGTCTGCGACCTAATCGCGACATGGTGAATACAACATACCACTACTATTTATGGCCGATTGTTCGCAACGTTCAAAGAATACACGTTACGCTTATAACATTTACAAATTATCTATTACGTAAGCTTCTTGCCTAAAATAAAACTGTGTACAGACTAAATATCTGAGTTTGATTACCAACTCAAGATGATTATTTACATGTATATGAATTTTATAAAAATTCAGTATCAGAAAGCTCATTTATCGAAGATTAGACTATAGAATAGACTATGTATCATCACGCTAAGACTCATAGGAGCGGAGCACCAATGAAGAATGTTTCAAAATCGGGATTAACGTACGTATTATTTAAAATTATTTTCACCTTCTACGTAAACGAAGTCGCAAGTTAAAGTTAGCGTTAGCTAGCAAAGTAACTGTTCGAATGTTTGTGTAGCAAAGTAAGTGTTTGAGTACATTTGAGTATATGTTTTTTTAAACTGTTTGTTTTCATTAACTTTTTATGACAACAATTTTACTATAACCCGTCACTTGTTGACGCTGGGCTAGAGTTTCAAACTGCAATGAAAAGCGAACGAAGTCGCAGCCGAAGTTCATACTACTATATAACTCAGCGATTGATGTTAGAACTTTGACTTCCACGTTGGTCATACATGACCGGCCACGGTTTCTCCTGTGACGCCACGACGCGATGCCGCAATGTTCATTAGTAACCAGAACGCTAGATCTTTTTTTATAACGGTCCGGTAGTCCGGTGAAGCTGTTAAGACCTTGCTAGGCCAATAGAGTAGACAGTTCGAGAAAAAAATGTTATTACAGCTGTAAAAGTGTTAAACTATGATTTCTTTGAATATCACAATAACCTAATGATTAAATTATAAATTGAAAATGATACCTATCCTGGTGATGATCAGTAAATACCTTAATACCATGTGATCGTTTTATTTTTCTTTCACCATTATCTGATCGAATCATTAACATGGTAAAGTGAGGTCATCTTGCTTAACGGTAAGCGCAGGACAATCCAAGAAAAACGGCGAACACTGCTAGATCGACATGAATTCACGGACCGTCGTTGACATGGCAATTGCAAGTATATCATCTGCTGTATATACCAGGTGACTGTTTAAAGTTTAACACCCTTCAATCCCTTGGTAGTTGGATTCCAAAATAAGATAAACATAAATTTACCATACTTAACAATCTATAAACAAATCATAAATCAAGAGTCCAATTCACAAGGTCCGATTTATAAACAAGTTCAATAAATTCAATGGTCCTAATAAAAAAAATAGTTAAACCACACACTTGGACAACTTCAATTTTCTCTCATTAATAAAGTTCATAGAAACTCGAACGACATTAAGTGTTGTGTGAGAAACACGGGTTTTAGAGACTGGCGCCGATTTCTTTCTTTGATTAAAAAGCGCCGATACAAATGGGATGGGAAAAAACCATTACGTCGGTGAATTCAAAGAGAGCTCATTGGATACAAACCAAATCGAACTATGCTTCCCCCGGTTATTACATGAAATTAACTGGCATTTTCACGGTAGCCTAGGTACATTGCTAAAAAAGTATACACTTCTGTTATATTCATTGGATAACTCCAAAGTTAAGTTTTTGTAATAAGCTCAGTGTAGGTAGTTGATATTATATTAGACGTTACTTTGCAATTTCGCCTGGAATATCTAGGCCGCTACCACTGTAGTACAAAAACGGTGTATGTGAAAAGGTATCTGTAGGTGTTAGAGCCACGCTGAAGCTACTACTGGTTTTAGCACGAATGAATCGGCTCGCTCGGGGTAGTACCACCCTCTCACAGAGATCCAACGTGAAATAACAGTGTAGCATTTCATTCTCTAGGTGAGAGCGCCGAAGGCCTACATTCCCTATCATCTTCCTTCTCTTACCTATCCTCTCTCCCAAACACAGGCTGGCAAGGAACTTGCGACTCCTCTGGTGTAGCTAGTGTCTATGAACGGTGGTGGTCACATAACATCAGGTGACCGGCCTATTCGTTTGCCTCCTATGATATAAAAAAAATATATTTACAGTTACATACCAACACTGTCAATCGTCAACCGAGAAACGCGTTTCAATTCTATTTATTGTATTAGTTCTCTTTCAGGTACACTTGGACAAATAAATTCAAAGGTTTTCCCGTTACAGTAAGACGTGGTAGCGACTAATTTATCACAGGTGGAAGTGCAAAATAGCGTCAACTGTATCCTTTTTCTTCCTCATTCTTCAATGAAATATTAGTGTAGATATTCCTAATCATTATTATTTCTTTAAACGTAGAAAATAATAAAAATTTTTACAAAAAAAATTGAACCGACTTCGATATAAAAAACTTATAATGCACTGAAAAGTGAAAAATAAATATATCATTAATATAATCAAATTAAATAAAATATATGAATTTTTGCGCTACCTAGAAAAATACTGGAAGTCGGTGCCTACCGAAATTTCAATGTTGTTGCTGGTAAAAAAATATATTACATTATTTATTTATTTATTATACAGATATATATCAGGACCGTGAGAGTGGACTTCGTACCTATGTCGATATGATTTTCGGTTGGCACCGACTTCCAGTATTTTTCTAGGTAGCGCAAAAATTCATATATTTTATTTAATTTGATTATATTAATGATATATTTATTTTTCACTTTTCAGTGCATTATAAGTTTTTTATATCGAAGTCGGTTCAATTTTTTTTGTAAAAATTTTTAATTTTCCATTTTTAGTGTATATTAGGACTGTTGATAAAATATCGATATATCGAAATATCGATATTTTTATCTTAAAATATCGATATTTTTTAGTAATATTTTTTGGGCGATATATCGATCTTTTGATATTATAATTTGGATATCGGCGGTCGATATTTTTTTTAATCATAATCATTTTCTTAGCCTTATTCCACCTAGGTTGACTCGATACATTATGTTTTTCTTTTCCAGTCTCCTCAGTCAGATATAATCTCAGAATACACACCTATTACATATGTTATTTTTACATACTTTATCCATACTTTAAAACTATTCTAGTTATAAGTCTTTCATCTCTCTTTATGACATGCCTGTATCATGCTAACCTATTATTTCTCAACTTGTCTGTCACTGGTGATGTTTTCAATGTTTATCTGATACGTTCTTATTCTATCACTTCTAGTTACACCATACATCTTAACAATCGCAGCTCTGCCGCGTACAGTTTTTTCTCATCCGTTTCTTTTGTAACCTAGCACTCGGATGCATGCAGTATGACTGTCTCATAACAATTTTATACGCCTTCCCCGTGAGTTTCAAGGGCATTCGTGGATCGCATAACCTGAACATCTTTCTCCATTTAGTGCATCCTGCATTTATCCTATTCCTTCCGTTATTGTCTACACTGCCACGTTTTGAATCAATGAATATGAAGCAGGCTCGTAGTGATCGTAGTACCTAGTGAAACAGCTGAACATATGAAGTAAATAGTATTTTAAAAATCTCTTGCTGAAAAATATTCATTACCATCAGCCTGTAAGAGAGCCACTGCAGGGCCACAGACTTTTTCTTGAAAGAAGGTATGGACATAATCACCACACTAGCCCACGGCGTATTGGCAATTTCAAACTCTGAGAAAACCACAATTGTACGTATTCTCACATATAGTAATACTACCAGAACATTTCTCAAGCTCAGGTTTTCTCACGGGGTTTTCCTTGACCGTCAGACGATACTGTTACCAATTTAAATTAGTAAGTGTACGCGAATTTTGTAAAATTCATTATTACACACCGGGGTTCGAACCCGCAGACATCGAAATGTTATTCTACTAGTGAAACTAGTAGACTACCACTATTTAAAAAACTTGGTAACTGATGGACTAAAAATATTGGTACACATAATTATTTTATTTAGTTAAAACAAAAATGATGACGATTATCAATATGATTAAATGACGTTTGTGGCTCTTAGAACTGTACTGTTATATTTTAAAACATATATGGGATAAACTGTATTAAAAACTGTAAATCAATGTTAAGCTGAATTACATTTTTTTAACATAGCCGATATATCGAAATATCGATATTTTTTTCCAATATATCGAGGTCCGATATTGATATTTTCATAAATATCGATATATCGAAAATCCGATATTTTTAAAAATATCAACAGTCCTAGTGTATATAAATATATTTTACATGGTTTTAATTAATTATAAAGTAAGTAAGGTTTAGTGGTTTTATGAATCTTAATCTATGAATGCTTCCGCAACGCTTACGCTCTTACTTTGATCATAGCTCCGGTCTTTTTGATAACAGTTGTATTTTATGTGAAGTGAACAACAAATAAAGGTGAAATTCGTTCATAGTGATGGTAATTAGACTTCTAGTAGCTAGGCTAGCTAGTAGACTACCTATATATAAGCGGCTACCTGTATACTTGTAATGTTTGTAATAATACCGAGAGGTCTGAACAATAACTTAAAGAAAAATATAAAGTCGCTTACCACCATATTTCTAGATATTTTTCGAGTACATGACTTTGATTTAATTCGATACAGAAGTAATTGTTCTTCAGAAGTTCATAACTTGACAAACAAACATGATATTACATCGTACTAGATCTAACTGGTCATATAAGGTTGATTGTGAACGAATTTCAGAACCTCATCTTTCCTAATGTCCGCTTCACGGGAATTGCCTCAACAGTCATAATCCCACATGTAAGTCCTCGTCAAAACGAGTCATATGTACCCAAACACAAGATAGCTGCTGTAAGCCGTTGAGGAGTTCCATTCTTCATTTTCATGATCAACTCAGGATTGACTAAATGATATTCTTATCATTACAACAGGTTGTTCCAAGTTTTCATTAAAATTAGTTTGTGGGGAAGTTCATTTATTCATATAAGCTTTATTCATCCCTTTATTTTCAACCCTTATGGTTGGATTTTTTTTATGTTCAAGAACACCATTCCCAGTTATCAAATTTCAAATAAAATTGTAGAAATCACTTTCAAGTACACGAAAATACGTAGACACGAACTGGGTGAAAATCAAATAAACGATATTTAACCCTCTTAGGGGTTGAATATTTTATTCAAATTTATATGGGACCACCTTGGAGTATAGCCGAATCAAACAAAAAAAGAATCATTAAAATCGGTTCACAATTGACGGAGATATCGATTAACATACATAAAAAAAAAAAAAATACATACACTCGAACATATAACCTCCTCCTTTTTCGAAGTCGGTTAAAAACAAAAGAGTGTGACTTCACACGCGGTACATGTGTAACTTAGTATTTTGATTAATTTTCAAGAGAATGAGATGAATACACAATCGAGATGGTAAATATTAGTCTTTAGCATAATTCTGCAATATTTTAATACATATTACCAATTATAATAATACACAAAACATTTTTTTTGAGTTTTTTTTTTCTCGAACTGACTATACTATTGACCTGGCAAGGTCTTTACAGCTTCACCGGACTACATTTTTTTTAAGTGCACAATAGTCACTTCGATCCAACAGAAAATAATCTACTATAGATTTCAACGGTTCTCTCTCTCCCTCTCTTTATATATATCTCGAGTACATTAAGAATATACTATCTCATTCTCTCACAGCCTATAACCTATATATACATTTATAGCTATCTATTTTTCATTTCATAAAACCCAATTCTCACCGTTCTAAACGAAATTACACTTCAATATGTCTAGTGATATAAAGTAGATATTAAGTAGAAAACCCGATCCAAGTAGCATGTCAATAAAAATGAATAGCCATTTTATGGATTTTTTTCTCAAAGGTCACAATCGGCCTCGTCAAGCTGCTACTAACACCAACCTATAAGCATTATGAAGCAATCCAATATCATAAATCGATTTCTATTGATAAAACTTACAAGGCAGTGTACTGGTATTTTTAACATTATACTTATTGTTTAATAGCTGTGCCCGCGACTCCGTTCGCATAGAACCTAATGTAAAACAAGTGACTAATAAAATCACCTGAATGTATTAAGTCCTTTAACTACTGGTCTCTTGTCTATAAGTCGCGTCTTCATTAAAATTACAATAACTTTTGATATAGTCCACAGATTTTAATGAAACCAGGATTAAATGTTACTCGAGGACATGCTTTATGATTTTGTTAATGAGGTTTTATCGTAAACGCACTACTTTAGCAGTGATGCGTACTCAAACAAACAGACAGATAGAAAGACATAAATTTCTAAAAATAAAATGTATTTTACTTATTCCGAGACATCTGCAACGATTTTCATTACAAAAATCTAAAAACTACAGAAAAGATACATGTACATTGTTATTATATATATAGGTAATGCTGTCAGTTATTTAAGTTATTATTAGTATATTATACCCATATAAATGCTCTACCTACATGATCAAACAGATGTTTTCGAAATAATCATTTCGTTAAAATTCCAAGATCCTCACTACCGTTTTAAAACCATCATAAAAACTCCATTACAGCCCACAATCAAAGTGTTTCACCATTAAAAAACTCTTAACGGAAACATTCTTGGAATAATTAACATAATGACAACGAAATAAGCAAAATTAGCTAACTCACCCATTATATTCGAGTTGATATGAATATAATTGTAATGTAAATGGAAAAAATAAACTAACACAACAGACAAGCGATTTTCACCGAGGCTCGTAACGGAACTGCGTTATTCCAGAATATTCGCACTGGAATGCGTTCCCGCCATATGTGTTTCATAAGAGTATTAAGAGCCGAGATTACTATTGGTAGAACATGTGTGTATACGTGTTCCCGCACCTTAAAAATGATTGATTCGATTAATCATTGAACTAAATTTAGAGCCAGACGTACGAGACTATATCATTGGCTGGACTTAAATATCATTTGTAAACATTACGTAAAAATAAACATTTCTGTTTGTAATTGCTATTTATTAAAACGATAGAGTACTTGTTTTTATGGACTATCAAACTGTATTAGACACAATTGTTAATGTAAAATTTACTATAAGTACAAATAACAAAGTTCCACGTAAAGAAACTAAACATAAATATGGAGTTTTAGTACGAGACTTAAGTTGTGACACAGTGCAATGCACCCATGACGTCACAACCTGCAGTGCAGTTGTGACGTATTTACATGTACTTTATTTAATTAAATTACTCGCTGAATAAATTCACATTTATTAATAATGAATCCCTTAACAAGCTATACAAAAAATAATAGTATAGATAGAATAGCATTATACAATTTTGATCAAAAAACATATTTTAGTGATATTAATGCTTATATATTTGTTGTTTTGGCTCCGCAGAAGCATTTCCCATTGTCAATGTTTTGTTTCAATGGAAATGAGAACAATACATTAAATTACCTCATTTTATAAGCTATAAAACGGCATCTAGCACACAATGACAGAATTATTTTTCTCGTATCACGATCATCTAAGAAAACTACGTAATAGAAAAAAGCATGTACAAAGCTTCGTATAATAGTATTAATAGTGATGGATAGAGGGCGTTTATCGATAACTTTCTAAAGTATATTGAAAATCAACTCGTACCTTTCTCATATTATTAATATTGACGACTATAAAATATAAAACTTCTCATATACCGGAATCGATATCCCTTGGGTTGAAGAGGTCAAATATCTCGGTGTTACATTAGATAGACACTTAAAGTTCAATTCACATATAGACAGAATGCGAAACAAATCCGCTATGGTCTTGGGTCGCCTCCATCCGTTGCTCTCTCATAAGAGTAAGATGTCCCTCAGACACAAGCTCACTTTGTATAAGACGAGTATCCGTCCCGTGATGACATATAGCTGCCCCGTTTTTGCGCATATGTCCAAAGATAACTTTGATAAGCTGCTGGTTCTCCAAAATCGTGTTTTACATAAAGTGACCGGTGCCCCGTGGTACATCCGGAGAGTCGATCTCCACAGAGACCTAGAGATCCCTTCTATCTGGGCGTACATAAAATCACTTACGATTAGTTATTTTGAAAAAGCCGCGAATCATCCAAGTCCGTTAGTGGTATCCGCCGCAAACTATGAACCCGTACCTAACGCTGCGCGTAATAAAAGACGTCCGCGACACATTTTTACCGACCCTCCTGATTCAGTCACGTCAGCGAACGATCAGTACCAGCCTATCCCTCGAAACAGAGCGTGTTCACGCCCACGCCCGCGTAACCATAGATCACGCCGCCGTGGTCTGGCGGTTAATTTCGCTCCCGCACACTCGATTAGGCCTCCCACGGCAGCGGCTCAAGCCTAAGTTCAATCCCTCGGTAGGGAGCCCTTGAGTGCGTTGCTTGCGCGATACGGTGACACACAAATATACATTACCGCTACAACACTACACGATCACCTCCACACACGTGCACGCCTACACGCTTACACATGAAAGTGGAATGGTTTACTTTTTTTTCCCTTATCGAACTGAAAAACTCTCAATTTTCCGATAATAAATATATGGAGGAGTTGTTGAGGCGTGTATGCAACCAACCGCTACAACTCATACATATATGAATATATATATATGAATATATATATGAATATATATATGAATATATATATG
>JACEII010000022.1:3266723-3341485 GCA_014332785.1 Antheraea mylitta | reverse complement strand
AACAGGCAACAGCCAAGCCGAGGTGTGCCGTGCACCCTTGAGCTGGTTGCCAAAATAAAATCGGCTGAGTGCCTTAAGCGCTCGCCTTAGTAGTCCGGTGAAGCTGTTAAGACCTTGCTGGGTCAATAACGGAGTCAGTTCGAAAAAAAAAAAACATTAAATTACCTCATTTTATAAGCTATAAAACGCCATCTAGCACACAATGGCATAATTATTTTTCTCGTATCACGATCATCTAAGAAAACTACGTAATAGAAAAAATCATGTACAAGCTTCGTAAAATAGTATTAATATTGATGGATAGAGGGCGTTTATCGATAACGTTCTAAAGTATATTGAAAATCAACTCGTACCTTTCTCATATTATTAATATTGACTATAAAATATAAAACTTCTCATATACTGATCAATACACGTAAAGATATAAATTATAATGATTTCTCATAATATAGATGACAAATTACCCTCTTAAATAGTCCAGTAATAGACGCTTAAGTGGAGACCAAAATAAAGGGCGCAGTAAAAAGTATTTGGCTGAAAACCGAGACTTAATGAGGTCGTTCACAGAATTATTTCAACATAAGTATTTTTAAACAGAATCGCAAAGCGTATTTCCCGTAGATTGGAGTGACATTTTTTTTTACGACCTTTGTAAAAATATTCTATTGGCGACCATTCTGAACATTTCTTTACACTAGTTATTGGCAAGGTAGATATTTTTTATTTCAATGTTTACAAATGTTTAATTTTTTTTAATACTTTAAAAAGTTTAATCAAAAAACCTCAAAGACTATGAAATATATTTTATTTTATCTAGTATTACAAGAGTCAAGATCTAATTTAGAAATGATTTTAGTTCTGATAGTCCAAACCTTGACCTTATTTTTCGTCGAATATTGGCTCATGTATTATGATGATAAATTAGTGCAATTTCGTAAAAACCTTTTATGTTTTATCCATATGATTTGATTCATTGAAATTAAAACATAATTTATCATTGTTCCCTTTGATTTTAGCTTAGAAGTATTGTATAGAAAACATTTTGAAATTTATTAGTACGATACTTATGTCCCATACTGTAAAATGATTTATAGAACATTTTTAAAGTAGTATAATCTATTTTGATAACCTTTAACACTGGAAAACTCTCGAGTATATATGATAAATCAATAATTATCCCAGATAAAAAATGATTACACAAGCATGAAACATCGTTTTGTATATAAATAAACTAGTGGGCGCCCAGTGGTCGACATTCGACCATGGTTAATTGTTTTTTAAAGATTGTTTTTTATTAGAGTTCTTTTGTCTTTACTTTTACTTTTGATACTTCTATAATCAAAGGTTTTCATCATGGCTACTCAGTTATTTGCCATTTGCCATGATCTTTAATTATATAAACATTAAAAAAAATCTATGTGTAGATGAAAATTGAAATTAATTATAAATTTGAAACAAAAATCACGTGGTAAAGCTATCAAATTTTAAGCAAACATAACTTTACGAAAATAAAGAAATTTATTGCAACCCATGACACAATTTTCAATTAATTTTACACGACACCATGGGTGGGTGGTATTTCTGGGTGATATTGAATTAAATGTAGTTTGTTCATTATGAGAAATAATGATATGCCCAGTATCATCGCTTGGAAAAGTAATGTATGCACAATACAATCAAATGGTGAAACCAAGACAAAAATGTTTTTAATACTAACTACCATTAGCTTTTGAAAATAAATTCTTTTTTGTTGCTACATAAGGTTGAATTGCAACATTGTAACTGCGGAGGTCTAAATCATGGATTACTTTTATGAACAAAAGTCTTATTTTTATTATACAAAGTATTATTTGGCTATTTTTTTTTTAATAAATCATCATTTGAAGTGAATTCACCATAAAAAATAATAAAGATAATAGTTATGTTTTATAATATCATTTTTGAATGTAGGATGAAAAATGGTAATTGGAACGTAAGAGTTAAAAAATATATATAGTCGAGCATAACAACCTCCTTCGCAATCTTTTTTGAAGTCGTAATTGATGGCTGTCAAAATGTCTTTTTTATTTACATGTGTGTATATGTTGTGTAAAATTCAAGCAGTAGTGTGAGTAGTGCATATTTTAATTAATTTAATGTACTTCTAATGCATTGTATATAAAATAAACAGTATTTTGCACTTGTCCGCCATATAAACTTTAACTATGCCAAATTTCAAGTTCACCCGTTCACGGGAAATAGGTTAAAGAGGGGTTAAAGATTTTGCTTCACGTATTAATATATAAATAAAATTTGGATGTATAGATATAGCGCGTACAACGGTAGTACTCATTGATTGTTATTATATAGATTTTCACGTAATTAATTGTGCGAATTATCTACATTTAGAAAAAAAATCATAATATATTTGAATAAAGTGGTAACTGCTTAGTAAACAAGTATTTGTGTAATATTAAATATAGGGCGCGTTCCGGGAGACGCTCACAACACTGACAACGCCCTTTTCGCCGTTCCACTAGACAACCGCGAGCATTGCGGTCGTGGCGAAAACTTCATTGATGACGTCATAACATACATAATTATATGAATTTACTGTTAAGACTTACAAAGTGTAACTTAACCTCTCAAAGTTTTTGTTTTATTTTTTCTAGATCGCCATTTTTATTATTTATCTGAACGCTCAAAACGCCCACAAATGCGTTCAACTAGCTCTTACGATCGCAACGCTCGCGAGCTAGTGGAACGGGAAAACTCGCGGTCGTGAGCGTTAGCGTTGTGAGCTACTACCGGAACGCAGTCATAGTGGTATATTGTAATGTCAAATGTATTACATAAATTGCAAACAGTTATTAAACATTCATCAACACACATTCGGCATTAAAACTGTTAATATTAAGCGCTCGCTGTAATTGTCCGGCGAAGCTGTTAAGACCTTGCTGGGTCAATAGCGTAGTCAGTACGAAAAAAAAAATAGTCCGGTGAAGCTGTAAAGGCCTGTCAGATCAATAGCGTAATCAGTTCGAAAATAAAATCGAATGTATACATACATTTACATAGCGCACCACTTAAGAACGACTACATATATTTGGTTATATCGGTTTTTGTTGTGTTTGCAATTCTAAGGAAAAGATTTCAGTGAAAAAGTATAATTGAAAAATCTTACGGAACGTAAACAATTTTGGTTAAAAAATCTTCATGTATAAAAGTCAATGATTAAGCTAAAACATAGTAGGGTTCTCTTTAAAACTATTGACAGAATCTATAAATTGATGTTCAAAGATTCAGTATCTATCATATTTCAATATATGATCGTACCGAAAAGGGAGAATTTGATTTAAATTTCTTCTTCCCCCTGCGATGCATATAAAAAATCTTTTACCCAAATATATCACATTTCCGTAAGATCTTTTAAATATTGTCTTCCATACAAATCTTGTCCTAACAATTACAAAACAACAAAAAATATTTAGCTGAATAGCTGCATTCATTCTGCAATGATGAGCTTACATACATCGAGAATTGATTTCTATTTAGACAGATATTTTGGAGAAACTTATAGCAAAACAAACGCCAAGCTATTGCGCTCAGAAAATTAGGAATTCCCATACAAAGTGACACCCAAAGAAATGAGCTACGCGAGCACAAAGTTATAATGTGGGATTACCCCACAGTGCGTGGTGTTTGGGTCTATAAATTAAACGCGAATAAAATCAGGTGAAGATCAGGATCAAGTTAATGTATGTTGTATTAATAATCTGTAATTTAAGGCTATGTGGTGCCGGCAGAGTAGAATAGTACCACCCCATATCTTCCCGTGGGTATCGTAAAAGGCGATTAAGGGAGTGTGAGATAGTACTGACCCCTTGTATTTTCTCACCGGAATACTGCACCATCTGTCCGAGTCCTTCTCTGGTCGTAACGGTCCCCGTTCCACTGGGTCGAGAAGAACAAGGACGAGTGTGTGCACCTGTGTTTGCGCGTACACTTGTGCACCTTAATATATCCTGCGCATCTGACCGCTTCTACTACTGGACTCCGGGTACGCAAAAGTCCTGTGGCGATAGGTAAAGGTAGAGAGGTCTAGCCTGATGCAAGCTAGACTTTGTCTGATACCTGCACACAGGCGGTCCCGGGGGTGTGAGTACACGCCGTGGTCGCTTCCGCGCTGCAAATTTGGGGCGACGGCGCGGACTCGGAAGCACTCGGGATGACAAAGCAGCCCTGTTTAGGGAGGCACTGCTTTCCCCGCTCAGCCGGGGAGGGGGCTAGAAAAGGTGCCCTAAAAAAATGCTCGTCCCAACTTGTTAGATGGTAGTAACCGCGGCTATCATCGCATCATCCAAATCGTGGTCGACGTCGCAAGTATAATTTTAAAAGAACACCTGTTATGACGTTCGGTGCGTGGAACGTGCGAACGCTTCTCGATCGAGATGGCAATGCCTGCCCTGAACGTAAAACCGCCATAGTAGCTCGGGAACTTCATCGCTATAACGTGGATGTGGCTGCTCTCAGCGAAACACATCTTCCCGATGAAGGAGAGCTGGTGGAAGTAGGTGGTGGCTACACTTTCTTCTGGAAAGGTACCGCTACCTCCGAAACTCGACGATCAGGTGTCGGTTTCGCCATCAAAAATCACTTAGTAAAGCGTTTGGAGGAGTACCCTGTACACATCTCGGACCGTGTTACCACACTGCGCCTTCACCTGGACAAAGACAACTACCTTAATGTCATCAGTGTCTATGCTCCAACGCTAGACAAGTCTGATGACATCAAGGATAAGTTCTATGAGGAAGTGGCTTATTGCCTCGATAGCATAAACGCCAGAGAGCAGATTTTATTGCTAGGCGATTTCAATGCCAGGGTTGGTCGGGACTATGAGGCTTGGCCTGGAATTCTGGGTAGACATGGAGTATTGGCAACATGAACAGCAATGGTCAGTTGCTGCTCAGTCTTTGTGCTCAATACGGTCTGGCAATTACGAACACTATGTTTAGACTTGCCGCCAAGTACAAGACAACATGGATGCACCCAAGATCCAAGCATTGGCATTTGATTGACTATGCAATCGTAAAGCAAAATGACTTCAGCCAAGTGCAAGTCACCCGCGTAATGCGTGGTGCGCATTGTTGGTCTGATCACAGACTTATTGTCACTAAGCTGCGAATCCGCCTCCGTCACCCGCGTAGATTTCCTATAAAAAAGCTTGCGTCTTTGAACGTTGATAAGCTAAATGATCTCGCGGTTAGGGTGAACTATGCTGAAGCTCTGTCTAAAAACCTGTTGCCAGCTAATGAGCTAGGTGATGTTGTTGCTGCCTGGCAAACTTTGTCATCTCATATCATGGATACCGCTTCAACTGCACTAGGTAAAAAAATCCGTCGCAACGAAGACTGGTTTGATGGAAATGATGAAGTACTGCGGGCAGCATTCGACAGACACCGAGAACTCCTGCGACAGCACAAAAGACGAAGTGGAAGCGTTGCGGTCATAAAAGCTAGTGACCTCGAATCGCGCAAGCTGTCTCGAAATATGAAAGACAAGTGGTGGCAGGACAAAGCTAGACACATGCAATGGCTCAATGATACAAACCAGCTGGGAGAGTTCTACAGTGAGGTACGTAAGCTGATTGGTACAACCTACCATGCAAGGGTGCCTTTAAGGTCTCTAGACGGTAGTCACCTGTTGACGAGCAAGGAGGATGTACTAAAGCGCTGGGCTGAGCACTTCAATACTCTGCTGAATGTGGATCGATCAGCTGATCTACAAAGCATAGTTTAATGCCTCAGCTCCCTTTTGCATTTGAGCTGGATGAGTCTCTATCGCATGACGAGGTTGCTACTGCCATCAGACAGCAACAAAACAAACGGGCGGTTGGCATTGACCTTATACCGGGAGAGCTGATAAAATACGGAGGAGAGGAGTTGCACATATATGTGTGGGAACTATTTGTTCGCATGTGGGAGGAGGAGCGCGTTCCGGATACATTTAAAGTATCGCGCATAAGTGCTCTCTACAAGAAAAAAGGTGACCGTTCGGACTGCAACTCATATCGCGGTATTTCGATCCTTACAGCCCCCGGAAAGGTCTTTGCGAGAGTTCTCTTAAACCGCCTAAAGAACTTGTCCGAAAAGATTCTGCCAGAAACCCAGTTTGGCTTCCGACCGGATCGAGGCACATGTGAAGCTATATTCTCTGTGCGTCAACTGCAAGAAAAAAGCAGAGAACAGGATCGTCAGCTGTACCTTTGCTTTGTTGACCTGGAGAAGGCTTTCGATAGTGTGCCTCGGGAAGCTCTATGGTTGGTGCTAGGTAAGCTCGGGTGCACAGAAAAGTTTGTGAGACTTCTCAGACTCCTGCATGATAACATGCAATGCTGCATTGCCGTTGACGGTGAACAGACAGACTTCTTCCCCGTTACCTGTGGGGTGAAGCAAGGATGCGTCTTAGCACCTACTCTGTTCGCCTTATACTTTGCGGTAGTAGTAAGAGAAGTCTTAGAAACTGTTTCTCAAGGAGTTCGCATCCGCTTCCGCACAGACGGCAGTCTTTTCAACTTGGCTAGACTTAAGGCTCGCACTAAAGTCTCATACGCCTTGATCACTGAGATCATGTATGCTGATGACTTGTGCTTCGTAGCAGAATCCCCAGACGGCCTGCAGCAGCTGATGTCCGCATTCCACCAAGCCTGTCGTAAGTTTGGCCTGAAGATCAGTGTCAATAAGACGGAGGTGATGTCCCTGGACATACACGGTCACGAGACACTGACCATAAAACTTGGTGAGGATGTCCTGAAGCAGGTGGATAAATTTCGCTATCTGGGGAACACTGTAACATCTAAGTGTGACCTTGATGCTGAGATCAATAGCAGGGTGGGTGCTGCAGCTGTGGCATTTGGTAAGCTATGTTCCAAGGTCTTCTGCTCGCATGATCTTAAGCTAGCCACGAAAATATCTGTTTACATGGCAATCGTGCTGCCAAACCTCCTATATTCCTCTGAGACGTGGTGTGTATAACACCGCCACATTCGCACTCTGGATCGCTTCCACCTTAAATGCCTTCGTACCATCATGAAGATCAGATGGTCCGACAAAGTGCGAAATACTGAAGTTTTGCGACGACCCAATGTTGGTGGCATTGAAGCTTATTTAATGCGTCGACAGCTTCGGTGGTGCGGTCATGTATCTCGTATGACGGAGGAGAGAGTGGCGAAGCGCATCTTCTATTCTGAACTGGTGGAGGGCAAGCGGAATCCCGGTGGTCCCCTCCTCCGGTACAAGGATGTCCAAAAGCGTCATATGAAGAGATGCAATATAGAGCCCTCTTGTTGGGAAAGTTTGGCAGCACAACGGCCAGAATGGCGCAGGATGGTAAACAGCCAAGTACGCGAGTTCGAGGCTCAACGTAAAGCTGACCTTGATACCAAACGCGACCAGTTAAAGGCTCGCCCTCCTGCTGCCATAACATATCATTTTGAGAACGGCGTACTCACGTGTCCTCAATGTTCACGAAGTTTCGCCACGAAGATAGGCTACATAAGCCATCTTCGAGCACACTAGCGCCGCTTATAAGTTTAGGGGTCAAAGTGGTCGCCATGGCCGAAACCGGTCGGACCAATCATCAATCTGTAATATATTTGTAGTATTTAATAATCTATGTTACTGTCACAAGAGTTCACTATAACAAGATAGATGTCATCAGTATTAAAAATTATTATAAAAGTGAAATAAATAAATAAAATGACAAAAAGGCGCTCTACATTGAAATAGTAATAAATCAATGTTTGATTTATCACAGTTTAAACTGGATACAACATTCTTTTTCGAATCGGCAACTGTGAATATATTATATAAGATCGTAAAACATAGTACAATTTATTTACAAAGAAACCTCCATTCGTGATCGTAATGAATTCAACGAGGCCGAGGTCCGGATACAAGGGCTCATAATAATTTTGACAACATCGCTTTTGATTCAATACAATATTTGTCATTGAACTTACGAGTACCGTTACATAAATGTTTATATCCATTCAAATGAATTAATTTAAGGGTAATGTAATTTTGTAGGAATAAAATTGTCACCTGTATCATAAAGGGTGGGGCAAAACACTCGATTATTTTTTAACTTTATACTCTGATAAAATAGGTTGGTAGACACCTCAAACAAAATCTCTCCAAATATGAACTCTTAATCTTAATAGGAAAGTCTTCCACCTCTCAGCTTTTTTTTAATTTTTCCTTATTATTAGAAAGATAATTCATATATCGGTATTAACTATTTGAATCCTATATATAACCTAAATATAAACCTCCCCGTTTACAAAAAAAGTTATTGATTATTTTCAGGCAGATTTCTTTTTTCTCATAACATCATCATAAATAATCAAACTTCAAGGTTTGTAGCCAGCGCAGGTATAAAAAAATGTCCTACCAACATGTAATAAATATCGTTTTATCGCAATACTAGCTTCTGCCGGCGACTTGGGCCGCGTGAAATAGTTACTATGGGCTAACGATAAAACATTAACGATTTTGAAACATTTCTCATTGGTGCTCAGCTTCTGTTGTTCTTAACGTGATGATATATAGGCTATAATCTTCCTCGATAAATGAGCTATCTAACAATGAGATTAAGTAAAAATTGTCGTTTATTCAAAGTTCAATCTCACAGTATGTTCATTCGTGTTCAGGTATTCGAACAAATCACCGCTTATCAGTCTTTGCTTCAGTTAATTTTTTTAGCAATCTGATATTTATCTTGCTCGACAACATATTACAATATACACAATTATATAAATAAAATTCTAAAAAAGTATACATTCGTACATAATCAACCAACAATTTTAAATGAATTATGAAATAAACTAAAAAATAATTTTAGAACACTAATAAAAAGCCTGTGAAAAAGCTATAAACATAAAAATGAAGGAAATGCATCCATTGTTTCATTTAACAAGATAAATTATCCAAATATTTAAAAGAAATATCGCATTTCATTAAGCAGTCAATTCTTTGGTATAAATGTTACAACAAATTTGACAAACATTGTTGAGTTGTGTGAACGACCGTGCAATTTTCTGAATTTAGTACAAGTATATTACAACAGATGGAGCGCAACTCGCATCATTTTGAAATCAACGACAAACGAAACCGTTGTCAAACGCTATTTGATTTTATTAAAATCCTTTGTAATAATAAATTAACGTACTATAAGAGTTTTAACTCGATCGTAGCAAAGGGTATTTCAAAGTTTATTATTTAAAAAAGAGTATGAAATCAATTGGGAACATCCGCGAACCGTGCATCGTGACCAATATGGTCTTATTATCAATTTATCACTTATGTAAGCACCGAATATAGAAGTATTTTACGATCGTCTAGCGTGAGGCGTGACTTCATGCTAATAACATTTAAAAATAAAAACTATCCAACATATTGGTAAAACAACGATTTAGATATTTTCGTATGTGTTGTTATAGACCATAGCTACATCGTCTATATTTGCAAGAATTATTTTCTATGGCGTACTTATAATGAATTTGTGGAATTATCTCCATAAAAGTGTGCACCGTGTAAATTAGGATCATCGTTTTTTTTTTTTGTTTTACTGCTTAAAGATTGAGTCTTCACCTAATAACATGATTATAAAGCTACAGTCAAAATAAACTCTCTGAAGTTTTAAAAATTACAATTACTATACGGGTTTTTAGGTATATGTATTTTTCTCTGTATATAATATATATCTTTAATATAATAACTAACGCAATCGCGGACATCAGCTAATTAAAATATATTTTTGTCATTGGAAAGATTCGAACCCAATTTGTTTTATGATTCTATTTTTCATATTCTGAAAATAAATGAAAATATAGTGACACTTATTATAACAGAGACATTATTATAATTGAATGCAAAGATCATCTAAATCTATAATCATTCGTTCCATTCGTAATCCATAGAGATATAATTCTATAACGTTAAGGTATTTATACATTTTTTAGAGTCCTAATTTTTTGTCATTACGAAATATCACGACAGAGATCAAAAACCTATCATTCGATTAAAATTTTTATGATACCTATTTACTATTTTACTATAACCTAAAGAATTTGCACCTATGCGTTCCACTTCCCTCTTAAAAAACACATGTGTGACCTAGTGGTATATATTGCTAGCGCGATTTAGGTACACCGCATTTACTAAGTAAAACATGCACCATACTACATCTTATGAACGTGCACACACAAAAGGTACATAGATTCTGTAAGAGACCTTTCTTTTTCTTATTTTGGTTAATTAGTCTTCATTAAAATTGTCAGATTCGAAATACATGCACGTCTTACGACACTATGAAAGTTATGCATATTTGTTTCACTAATTTATACACGTATGGTTAGTATTTCATATGCAGGGTTTAGTTCGATTCATGTTGATGTATTCAAGGCAAGTCCAAGTAAGTCGAAACCGAGGTTTCGCCACATTGACATCCTTGATGTAGTGGCCATTTCGACTGAGTTCCTTAAGCGCTCTTCAAAAATACCCCATTGAAGATGTCAGGCCAGCAGAGTAGCCATAAGTACTAATTATATAATTTATCCTTGCGTTAACATCCCTTGGAGAAGTAGGGACAAGCGGTGCGGTGCGCATGGGCAAGAGAGGGAAGTAAACGGATGAAATTGTTTACAAAAAAAAAATTGTGAGCTAAGTATATTTTTACTTCCAATTTTTTAATGTTTCTTCCTCTATACTTTAAATATACTTAAAATATAGATAATAAAAATGCAGACGAGATCACGTGTATAAGCTAGTAACAAAATATAATCCAAACGAGAAAAAAAAAATCTTATTCGAATGCAGGCTATATAAAACTTGAAACAATTTTGAAAAAGGTCTAGAAGTAAAAAAAAAACTTGTCACACGGTAATTAATCAATGTATATCAGATGGTCAGTTAGCCTGTTTCTAAAATAGACACTATGAGATAACTATAAAAAAAAAACTTTGAAACATTTTATTCCATTCCCAATATATCTGTTTCACGTTCGACCAGATAAAAAACATAAGATTCCCCGTATCATCTGACTTCAATTCGTTATCGTTAATTTGATTAGGAATCTGTCCATGTCAAAGAAACATCAATAAACTCTATTAACGATACTGTAAATCGTTTGAGATTTATGTTCTTGTACAGTTTACACGTTTTTCACAAGCGTTTCAACAGATCTAGAAAATAGGACATATATTTTAAGTTATACATGGAAAAGTCCAAAACATCTTACAATCCATGAAGTAAAACAATGTAGAGGAAAAGAGACAGGAAACAAAATTAGAATGTGACGCAATCTTTTACAAATCATATACTACTTATTTGCATTAATTGATGTGTTAAACCTTTCCTTTGAAAGTTAAAAGATCGAAGATAAGGAAATGCAATTTAGACATTTTGTTAAAGATCAGGTGATACAGCATAAATCACAAAATTACTTTCACTTTCAAATCAAGAGTGCCTAATCAAATTTCCAATATACTCATACTTATGCTCACATTTCGATAATATATAGATGTCGGGGCGACAATCAGGTGCCGTGTCTACTCTCGATGAATGTTGGTGGTGGTAAGAACTTTTTGATATTAGTTCTTGTGGTACTCTCCGGTTTCGTCAACCTTGAATTAATGTTCCCTTTTCTGTGGTGGCATCTTCACTAACAACATTTAGTGTTGCATTTCTGTATCAGCTAGCATTTTTATTTGGTTGGTATTGGTGCAGGACGTCACACTGAGATGACGTCATGCTTTCACATAGACGCTAATTTATGTTCGCCCAGACATGCATGTTAATTAATACATAAATATCAATATTGTATTAGAACGTTTAACCGAGTGCAATGCTCACGTCAAATTCGTATTATCAAGTCCAAGGAATTAACAACAATTCTTATTTGTTAACAGGTTACCTGAGTTCGCAGATTCACCGAATACTCAGTTAATTGGCCTTCAAAACCGTATAATTGTACTAATAATATATAACTTGGTAGTACATGAATTAGGTATACACGAAGCTCTCTCATTGTCTAGATACATTTTGGTTACTATCGTCAATTATAACCGAGCTGTAATGTGATAGTGATAGTGTAACCTCAGGGGTGCTCAAACTTGTGATCTACCTCAATATTGTTACACTACGATTGATCGACTTCTTTGTTTCGAACTGACTACGCTATTGACCTGGCAAGGTCTTTACAACTTCACCGGACTACAATGATTAATTTCTTCTGTACGTGTGTATGTCACTGAACTCCTCTTAAATGGCTGAACCGATTTTGATGAAATTTCATGTGCGTGTTCCAATGGATCCGAGAATGGTTTAGATTTACAATTAGAACCGGTAGGTTGCCCTACGGTTGTCTTTTGGGACTTTTTACTATTAAGGTAGGACAACATCCACCAGGACCGCTAATGTAAATATAAGCCTTTTTCGATGTCGGTTGAATATAAATTTTATGAACTGTGACTTTAGAAATGAAATTTGAAATTGAATGAATTGAAATTAAAATTGAATGAATTTAGAAATAACTTTATGAAATATACTTAAAGCAACTATAACATTTCTTGCAAGGTTAAGTGGTTTTTTTCTGTTTAAACATAATACTACTCGGTAGTTTAATTACCACGACAGCCGATACTGTCAGTAAAGTAAAGAACTCGGAAGATAGCCTTGGTTAATGATCTTGGATGTGAATTAATAAATATCGCACCGACATCTCTTCTAGTCTAAACGATTAACGTTTAATTCTTCCCAAAAATTCCCAGAAATGAACATTTTCCGCCGGTTTTATTGCAATGCGCGAATGAGGAAGTATTACGCAATAAATAATCAATCAGTGTGGAAGATGACAGCACTGCACACTGTTCCCAAAGTCACAAAAGGTACAACAAACATTCATTATCGTGTCTTTATTAAAGTTGCAGTAGGATATAAAACATAAAACTATCCAACAGCGGAATAATTGACATTAACAGTTTTAAACAACAATTTTTGAACTATAGTATAACACGACAGCATCATTTATCACTATCACCACATGTTATAAAACAAAGGCCACCGCCCCGTCTGTTTGTCCGTGTCGAGTCGTGATAAACTCAAAAACTACTAAACGGATTTTCATACGATATTTATTAGTAGACGGAATGATTTAGAGAAAGGTTTAGATATAGAATTGTCAAAATTTTGGGTAGATTGGTTGAGATATACGATAACTGTTGGAAGTGTCGATAAAAGACAAGCCACCTGGGAGTTTTCGCCAAAAATGCTGCCTACTTCCGTTGAAATATAAAAAAACAGTTAAGATACTAAAGGATGCAAACGAAGACGTAGGTATCAGCTAGTTTTAACATAAATTTAAGTTAAACGTGTAAACATGGTAAAACTTTAAACGCATTTACGTACAAAATTGAATTTTTGAGTTACATCTTTTTCACGTGAAACATCATCATGCCATTAGAGTTGCAATATGTTATAAAACAACAAATTACATAGCAACTGAATAATTGACAACAGTTCAGAAGAATAATTACTGAAAGATAACACGAGAGCGTTATTTATTTCTACCTAGCCTTTGCCCGCAGCAGTTCTCAAAAGGTAAAACATCCCGATTTTGAAACATTTTTCATCTGTGCTCCCCTCCTATTGCTCTTAGCGTGATGATATATAGCCTATAACCATTCTCGATGAATAAGCTATATAATACTCAAAGAATTATTCAAATCGGACTAGTAGTTCACGAGATTACCCCCTACAACGTCACAACATCACAACGTCACAAACTCACAAACTTTACCTCTTTATAATATTAGTATAGATATATGTATCCGTTATTGCCACTTATAATAAATAACTTGTCTAACCATGTCACTTCTCAAACGACTCAAACTTCCTCAAGCCTCAGATGAGACACACGTATACCGTGGATTAATATGTCCATCGTAAATATTTATAACCGTCCCGATTGGTTCCAGTATGTGATTAAATCTGATGAATTACCGGCACATGAATGAATTATAAATTAATGAATACTCGTTAATTATTCGAATTAAAATATATTTATTTATTATAATTACGATTCTTAGCGGTCAGCCTTTAACGTACGCGTAAAAGGTTGTGTAATGATCGTGATATACTTATATAGAATAAATAATAAAGAGACAGGTAAACAGTGAATTGATACAAGGTTTGTTAAACGGTTTGCATAAACGTGCTACTTTACTACGTTGTCAAAAAGAAAACAGAACAGATAGTCCATTACAAATATGTAGATAACTACTAAGAAAAGTAGACTCAAATTTACATGAAAAGTTGTTAAAATGTGCAATTACAAACACAAAAGTAGTTGATTATGATTCTACACCAAATACTCGTATACCGTATTTTGTAATATTGTGTATTTGATCGTTCAAAATTTTATTTAATACTAGCCTTTGCCCGCGACTTCGTTCGCGTTCTCAAAAGGAAAAAAACATCCCAATTTTGAAACATTTTTCATCTGTGCTCCGCTCCTATTGGTCTTAGCATGATGATATATAGCCTATAACCGTTCTCGATGAATGAGCTATATAACACTGAAAAAATTATTCAAATCGGACCAGTAGTTCCTGAGCTTACCCCCTACAACGTCACAAAGTCACAAACTTTACCTCTTTATAATATTAGTATAGGTTTATACAACATAATTATCCCGTCTCTCTCATATAAATATAATTGAAAAATATTGTAAACTAACTAGTAAAGCCTAGTTATACGTCGAAATATGCATCACCACTATATTTCAAACAAAACATGCAGGAACTTATCGGTAAAAATGGGCTTAATATAGAACATAGGTATATGCAATTCATATACTCAGGTCTTTAGTGATAAATAAATCTAACGCATATCCTTGTAATGGCCTTTAACTTGCTAAGGATAAAGAGCTCTTCAATTTTACTTTCTCCAAACCCAACCAACCTCCAAACGAAACCATATTTTTTCTAGATGACGTCACGATGCCTCCTATAAAAAGTCAGCCGCATACTGACTATCCATTGTGGAATCATCATCAGTCCGTTTTACAATAAAATGGTTCATAAAAAAAAACATGTTTCTTGTATATATCCTACTAGCCTCTGCCCGCAACTTTGTTCGCGTGGAACAGATACACTAACACTAACACGCAGCTTGTTCTCAAAAGGAAAAAAACATTCAGATTTTGAAACATGTTTCATTTGTGCTCCGCTCCTATTGGTCTTAGCGTGATGATATATAGCCTATAACCATTCTCGATGAATGATCTATATAACACTGAAAGAATTATTCAAATCGGATCAATAGTTCCTGAGATTACCCCCTACAACGTCACAACATCACATAGTCACAAACTCACAAACTTTACCTCTTTATAATATTAGTATAGATATAGGCCAGAAAAGTATTTACTTTGACATATGAACATTCTGTTTGCTTTGTTTCTATACTGTTATTGTACTGTTGGCTTCAAGAGGCCAATATAAACATCCACGCAAGAATGACATTGTACTTGAATAACACATAATGTGAAGGTTTGTAAACAAATATTAGAGGTCCGTTATTCCCTCAACAGTCATGACGGTGGAACAAACACTAATAATACAGATGTGTTTTAACACATGTCAGAAGTGATAATAAATCAGAAGTGCATGTCGAAGAACCGACAATTGCTCAAGAGTTCAAGACATCGAGAACCGTGAGTTAGAGTTTATCGCACAAGAGTCTTAATTGTGGGAATTCTGACAATTATATTTTACTAGTGGTCGAACCACAGTTCCATTAATTATTGAAAGTTCAATATTAGTGAAATTTTGAGAAGATGTAGGATTGGAAAACCAATCGAGATTACCTTTATGTATAATCAAAAATATGCATTTTAGTAATAAAACGATGAGAGATGAGAGAACGTTATAGATAATTCAATTTCCTAAGTTTACTTTTTGCACTCTTTGGTCAAATTTGCAATTCTCTTAACATACATATACCACAAATAACCGTCCTTGTTACAATGGTACCTTAAAATTTAGCAAAATTGTAGAAATTAAAACAAACAAAAATGCAAAAAATTCTACAATCAAAATGGACGTACATTTATACAATAGAAATTAAAGCTAAATTTTTTAAAAGAATTTTTTCTCGAAATCTAGAACAATATTAACTTGCGAAAAATAATTGTTGTTTCATCATAAATGGGTGGCCACCAAAAAATGCTATAAAATATGGATTATTAGGTTCTTTCAGTGACATTTAAGGGTGAACAACAAGGCTAAAACATATAAATTCAGAAAGGGGATCAAAATGAGTATAGTTATTAGCGAGTCGTCGACACGGCACCATGTAATAAATTTACTTTTATGTCTATAAAGTCGAGTTAAAATTAACAGCGATAGTCGGCCAACTGCTTATTTTAACGCTATCCTCATTAACATAACAAAATAGGCGTAACAAAAATGCGTAAAGATAAATTAGTATCATTATGGTTTTGCTATTTTTATATGCAGTTGTAAAAAAACGTTCTGTAATAAAAATAAAAAAAAAAAACATAATTATTTAAACTAAGAATAATGGTCGTCGTGGTGGTCTATTGGTTTGACCAGTGGAATATCATTTCGATGTCCGTAAGTTCGTATCACGACATGTACTTACCAACGAATCTTTCGGAATTCGAGTACATTAACTAATTTAAATTGGTAACAGTATCAGCTGACGGAGAAGGAAAACATCGTAAGGAAACCTAAACATGAGAAATATTCTTGTAGTACTACTGTATGTGGAAAAACAGAACTGGATTTCTGAGAGTTTGAAATCGTCAATACGTCGTGGGCTGGCGTAGTGATTATGCCTATATCTTCCTTCAGGAAGAGGCCTGTGGCCCTGCAGTGGGTTTCTTACGGGCTGATGATCATGATGATGAAGTATACTGGTGAACAAAATTGTTTTGTTTAAAGTTACATGATTAATTTTTATCATAGGAGCTGTCACTAGACTACAATTCTGGCCAATGTTTTTAAACGCTCTGAATAATTTCAAGGCCTATAAGAAATTTCACGTCCTAAAATGAATTGTCACCGGACGTCTGGCAGATGTGAAACATTGAAATTGTTCGGAATGAAACGAATCTCAAATTCTCAAATTACGCTAAAGATATGCGAGCTCAGTGCGGCACGAGAGATTACGTACAGTCGCTTACGCATGGCATTGCGTCGCCACGCCAACAATCAGGTTTACCCACGTTTATAGATGTTTCACTTCAAAGACATGTTAGATTTTGAATGTCTAAAAAAAATTTAGCCGTTACGGGAGGCCCGGCGAATGTGAAACATCGAAATTGTTCGAATCTTAAATTCTCAAATTACAATAGTGTATCTATAGAGATATGCACTCACTGCTAACAGTGTTCAGTGCGGTAAAAGAGATTACGCACAGTCACTTGCGCATGCCATCGTCGCGTCATCGCCACGCCAACAATCAGGTTTACCCGCGCCTATAGATGTTTCACATGAAAAAAAAAAATTATAATAAAGTAACATTCGCTCGAAACACGACAGTTGGAGTTTTAAGTTAATTATCCTTTACCTACAAACGATCACTTTTAAATTCTCAATCGTGCCAAACACAACCAGATGGCTCAAAGGACACGTTTTCAACACACAATTGACCATCTGTGCACAAACTGGCATTATGGCACGACGACCTCGCAGAGGTCACGTGCAGATATATTCACAGATTTATATTAACGTCAACCTGATCTCCGAGCATAGTGGATTATTCAATGGAAACAGGTTTCCTATATGTTCCAACGACCATACGAATCCGATCCTCGTGGTAAGAACTTTTGTGTGTCAAGGTCGCTCACAAACACAAGTTTAATACTATATTTTAATTGGATTTATTAGAATTATGTCATATAGTGATGTCACTTTCTTCTAAGAAAAATAGCGTACCTAAGCAAAGAACAAGTCTGTAGCTCTAACAAATCATCATTGCAATATTTATTACAGTACTTGGCTTTTGATTTGGCACGTCGAGGAGGAGACCGAGATAGTTGGCTAAGATCGGTTTCGTATAGCGTTATCTTTGTCTATCGAGACCATTGCACCGTGCGATAAGCGAGAACATTTTACAAAAGCAATACCTTGGTCGGACGTCTCGCTTTTTTCCAAGACGTACACAATTAAGCGGTCCTGTAATTATTGCATTGAACAAAGCATTACACAGACGATAACACTAAAACTCATGAGTAGCTACTAAACAAATGAAAAGGATTAAAAAAGTGAACAGAAAAAGCTATTGAACTCTTTTATATTCACCTATTTAAATACAGATATTAGAATAGAGTGATTGTTTAAGTCTAAAAATAAAATATAATCGGCTTAATCACATAATTACAAATTCATAAAACGATAATGATGAT
This sequence comes from Antheraea mylitta, assembly GCA_014332785.1. Taxonomy (NCBI): domain Eukaryota; kingdom Metazoa; phylum Arthropoda; class Insecta; order Lepidoptera; family Saturniidae; genus Antheraea; species Antheraea mylitta. The sequence continues at coordinate 3,323,014 of JACEII010000022.1, read as the reverse complement.
TATACGATGACCTTGAATACAAATTTTGCGTAAAAACACAATTATCTGAAATGTAATTACACATTACATTTTACTCAAAAATTAAGAATTTTACTAATTAACGTAATAAATGCAATAACCAATAAGGTTAATTAATCCAATTACAGATTTGGTGTTATACGATGTAAACAATAAAATTAGAGTAACCAAGGTTATAACCAAACATTAACATTTGTAAATGTCCACCAGGGCAGAACTCTTACGGAGTACATTTTACCCATTCAACATTATTCCAATATAATAAAAGAAGAGAAGAAGACTGTAAGAGAAGAGGTCGTGTAGGAAATTCCGAGTTTGTAACTATATCCACTTAGTGAAAAAATTATGAACTATGAGAAATTTTTAAATACTTTTTTTTAACATCGTTTTTATAAACAAAGCAAATTTAGCAAATTAAAGTTAAAATATGTGAAGGTTCGAATATGTAAATATATCATTATACAGTAACTCTATAAACAAACCACGAACAATACAGCAAATACAAACAAATGAATAAAGAGTGAAATAATGTTGGTTAAAATAAAGAACAAAAAATATCAATAGATGATTATGATTCTTAAATACTATAGTTATAAGAGCGATTATTCTGGCATAGAGATACTTATGTAAAATAAACACTCCTATTAAAATACTGAAACACAATATATAGTATTCCAAAACGTTATGACGAACAGTCATTCAAAACATACAAGAGCAGATAATAATAATGTAACAAAAAATGAATCACGCATGGTCACGTATTAAACTTATACAAAGGTAATGAATGTCAACATATTGTTATACACTCTAGCAAACTTTTATACTTAAATAAACGATAAAATAGTAGACCAGACTTTAAAAGCGGTGTTTCTAGGTTCTCGCCCACGGGACCTCCGAGAATAAAATCCTGCATCGTAAAGTCCAAGCATATAACCACAGAATGAGTACAACAAATGTAACAAAATTAAATCAGATTAACATTACAGTATTACTGTGATGAATTAATCTATGCGATCATTATTAGACGCCTCATTAAAATACACTAAGTACGAATCACGGTAAAATTGGAACGACGAAATATTTGGACGTGATGACACATAATGACACAATACACGTAACGAAACATTATAAAAATAAGCCGGCAACGATTAATGTATTACAAAAGACCTACATAAACCTATTTATCCAGTGTACAATCCATTTAGCCTGCTAGTAAATGAATAGGACATGTGAGCAGCATGTAGATGCACTCGTCTGAACATTATAAAAACAAATAAACTGTATGAATATAAACATAAAACTTGTAATGAATATGCAACTCTTACACACAAGACTTGTTATAGTAAACAAACGGACGCGAATAATGATTTATTTAAACTAATATCAATTTATAACGTTTTAATTGTATAAAACAAAACAATACTCACAGCCTGGCGAAATTCCGTTCTCCTTCATAGCGCAGCGGAAAGGATAATAAGTGCCGGGCACCACTTTGCCATACATTGTCCTATCCATCTTCGACCAATCACGAAGCCGTCCTTTTCAATAAAACACCCACAAGATCAACACCAGGCTTAACAGTCCATAATCACAACCGACGCATTGTACGAGCGAATCGAACCTTATTTTACGAGAAAATACACCGTATATGCGTAATTACTGTTAATTGTTATGCACTTGTTTATATGCTCGACCGGTGCGGTGTACCCCAAGGACGCGAGGCGATCAAAGACAATCTTTGAGACCCTGCGTAAACATCGGTCGTCATTATCGATGCTTATTTTTTCGATGTTCGATAAGCGTCGTGATAAGTGATAAGGGTACGTGACGGATGCGAAATAGCACCGATAGGTAAACTCAGAGTAGAGTATTCGTCAGCGCGTCCCAGTCTCAACTAACTGAAGTTTCGTGGTGCGGTGTACGCTGGTGCGGATGGCGCGTCGCCGGCGCACGCCGCTCCAACCACTTCGACTGTAAATTATTTATATGTGGAGACGGTTGAACACCACGAGGCGTTTGATTATACTGAAGTATTGTTACGACAACTAAATATCATAAATTATGTAAAAAAATTAATAACAAAAACACAAATTTCAAAATTAAAAAATATAACGCAACCATTTTCCATACTTCTTAAAGTCAATATTGATGTATATAAAGAAATATATAATCTAGTATTAATGAGAAAGACTATATAGTATCAAGATAACGCGTCTTAATAGGTGATGTCTAAATGCGTAAGTCAGGCGACCAGCGCACAGAAACGACAATATTCGGCAAAGGGCAATCAATCACGAGAATCACTAGCGAGAAAATTCTAATTTCGTCCTCGTTCCCGCCAAATTTCACCGAGCCGGTTCACATCCGTTAGGATTATAATGCGTACCTACGAGCATCACTTGACACGAGACTTCCGGCACATCAGTTTTCACCCCGTCACGTTCGTACCGACTTTAGGATGATCGTTATGGATAGAAAAGCGGTAATTCCACTTTAATGTGAGTTTAAGGATTAGTTAGAATTTGCAATCTATTCTTCTAAACCTTTACATGTTTGCTCTGTTATTTAGTGCCATAATAAAGTTTTACCAAACTTCACATTTCAATTAGCACTTTGCGAATGATTTCGCAATAACACGTTGTATAAACCGACGAATGAATTCAAGAGTACCAAAACGTTTGGTACTCATTAGGACAACAAATTACTGTTTGCGGCTTGTCCGTTTTACGATTGAACTAACTGTACCATTGTTCCCAAGCTTGGTTCTAATAAGGAAGTCAATATTTGAGATGGGCTCCTATAGTGTGGTGCTAATTCAACCTACTTGCATACAAAGACCGACTAACTTACGAAAAAAATAGATATTTTGTTCATTCACTATTTGATTTTGATTTTATTCGATTAAAAACTCAATTTTAATAAAATCTATAACTCGCAAGCAGTATCCAGACAAGGTAGTATTAGATAATTCCTTATAATCATTTAAAAAATAAATAGTTACAAATATCTTGTACTTCAATAATACTTTCGACTCGTTCGTATATAAATCGACCATAAGTCTAGAACTAAACACAACACTTGAACATTTCTGTGGCCTTGCACGAATTATGTTTATGGTTTCTGAAACAAAGCCAAGTTCAATTTAATTTAACTGCCAAGGACCAAATTACTCAATAATAAAATAACATTTCTGTACGACAAGTTGGAAATAATACGAATATAATAATAATACTTAGAATATTTACGAAATCATTGGCAATAAGTAAAGCTGCTAAGTCTATAGTTATCACCTGAAAATTTTGATTATTGAATATATTTCAAAGTTACTCGCAGTTTACATATCTACTTCTATTTCTAAAAAAAATAATAACATTTATCTTTATTCTGGAAAATCTTATCGACTTTTTTTTTTTTTCGAAATGTCTACGCTATTGACCCAGCAAGGTCTTAACAGCTTCACCGGACTACTAATCTTATCGACAATTATGACCAAAAATATTTTAATACATCTGTCGTAACATTATTATAACAATATATTTTTGAACTATATAGGTATGAAGACGATGGCAAACTTTATTAAGTACAATTGCATAAAATAATGGTCAAACACACAACTAAATATAAATATAAAAAATAATTTCAGAAATAGATAAATTTTCTTTTTGATAATCCGTCACAAAATTCACTACTTAACCAACTTTCGCTTACAAAATACCACATGCAAAATTTCATATTTCACGCAAATGAAATAAACCCAATTTTACAATTATTTTTAACCCTTAAACTCGTTTGTGATAAGTATTACAATGTCTAACACACAATTTTATTTGTAATAACACTTCTGTCGAGTCTATGGCGCCACGCTTAGGACTGATAGGTAGACGTCCAAAACGCGTAAAACACAACTCATCGACGCAAGTGACGTGATAGTGACGTCATTAACCCTTCCAACAAATTCGCTATGTTATCCACGGGCCAGAAGCCAGATTTTTGTAATAAACGATACAAAAAAAAATCAAATAATTTATTCAACTACCTGGACGATATATTTGTCGTCGCAGTAGGTCACAAGGCACAGATCTTTAAGTAAATAACGTAAAAAGCTATTACAAAATCTTGGTACTCAATACCTACATTACTTTGAATATTTGGGCATAGCATAACCAGCAAAATTCTAATTATCCTAAATTAGTATAGCAAAATTGTTACACACGCATCTAGTTATAGTTAAATTTGATTTAATAAGTCATAGTAATCACTACAGCAATCACCGATTAAATAGCAAGCTATAAGCATATTATCCAAAGGTTTAAAAAACTTTGTATATTCATTATGTCTCAAACGAGGTTAATTAACCTTAAACAGAGGAGTGGACATCAAATTAACCAAAACGTTGCGTGGACGATGCGTAACATCTGTGATGTAATAGAGCTTATTAAAATAAAATTTAAATAGTAATTAAGGAAACGGACACCCAATATTTCAAAGTTGTATGGAATAAAAATAGTATCTCTGAATGACCCATTGACCACCATTTAAATCATGATAGAACAGAATTAAATCTAAACCTGTTAAATCAGATATCTATAGGTATATGCAGGCCTATTTTTGTCACCTCCTTTTTGGTGGCACGCTAATTTTCGATAGTTGTAAGGTCATTCATTTTTTGTATCTCAAAAAATGCAGAAATATACACCTCGTTGTTTTGGGTATTTGCGGCATATATGTAATATATGCCTATAATATATATATATAAAAAATAAAAAAAAATATATAAAATGTTGGAATAGTATATAAATATATACTATTCCAACATTTTCAGAACGCAAAATAACTTATGGTAATTTGTCGGTATTTTCGAATTTCCCTTCAACGGCACTGCCCTCACTAAAAAGCCCTGGGTATATAATGAAAATGCACTTCATTTGAGGTTAGGGCATGTCAGAATCACTACACGTACCGCCATAAAACTGTGCCTATTGGATACGAATTTTCTCAACGAGATAGTTTTACACGATTTATTTTATGGGTTGAACTGACTCTTAGCACATTTTAATGCTCAAAAAATAAGGCAAGAATCACCTAGTTTTAACATAATTACATTAGACACTGCATAATGTTTGTACATAGCAACACAGACACCCTCTCTGTCTCTTTGTTTACAAATTAATTTCCAATTTCTCTGATTTCCCACATGCGTATACATAACGCCTTTCAATTTCTAATAATATTTAAAATATCTAAGAATATTTTACTTTTAAAATATTAAATTCTCATTCTTAAGTTCTCCGATATATGCTTACAATTAATAACAATAAACGACTATACATCATCGTATTAATGAATCATATAAGCTATCAAATAGATCGAAATAGGCAATGAGTTAACCTCTACTTAGAACATAGGTAGAGGTTAATATGACGCATGTTTACTATAGATCAATTTAAAATGTTTTTTTTATTTTTTTTTCTCGAACTGACTACGCTATTGACCTAGCAAGGTCTTAACAGCTTCACCGGACTACTAATTTAAAATGTCTTGCATAGAGAATAAAACTTTTACCTTTTATTATGAACTAGCTGTGCCCGCAACTTCGTCCGCGTGGAGCGTAATGTACTAAAACACTGTCTAATAAAATCTTCTGAAGTATAAGCCCATTTACTTATCTAATTTGCTCTCTAACTTATGTCGAGCTATCATTCAAATTTTTTTTATATCAAAGGAGGCAAACGAACTGGTGGGTCACGTGATGTTAAGTGATCATCACCGTCCATAGACACTAGCGACATCAGGGAAGTCGCAAGTGCGTTGCCAGCCTGTATATGGGAGAGGAGGAGTGGAAGGAAAGCGAAAGAAGGAAAGAGGAAGGGAAGTGGGCCTCTGGTACTCTCACTAGCCGAACGAAACACAACAGTGCAAGCACTTTTATTTCACGTCGGTTTTCTGTGAGAGGGGTGGTACTACCCCGGACGAGCCGACCCATTCATGACGAAACGAGTAATAGCTTCAGCGTAGCTCTACCACCTATCAAAATTCAATAGGTTTTGATAGAGTGGACGGATTTTAATGAAAAAATACTAAATTACCCTCGAAGATATGCTTTATGATTATCTTGTTGAGATTCTTTTGTCAAATCCATACTTTAGCAGTAATGCATGTTCATACAAACAGGCAGACATTTCTCAAAATGATTGAAATGTATTTTATTATTTATTCTTAAACATCTGCAACATTTTTTTTTGGGCTCCACACGGAGGGAACGGACCTAAGCTTGAGCCACTGCCGAGGGGGGCCTAGTATAATTTAATTATTCTTCATATCCATACATTATGCTAATGTATTATAAATTTATTATAAAACGGTATAAACGGTATTATAAAACATTACTTTAACATAGTATCGTCAACACAACAAACGCATCCCATTAAAATAGATCAAGTGGTTTATCTCAGAATTAAATACGAGGAATACATTAATTTTTAATCTAATTGTTCTAAAAATATTACTTCTGAGATCATCAGTCAAGTATACTAGTGAGGAATCATCAATTGACGTACTTTAAGAGATGAACAGACAATACAATGTAATATTATTAACTTTTACAGAATATTATGGAATTTAAATAAATAATAATGATACACACCGTAGACATGGTGTATGGAGTATATCAACAAATTGCTCAAGTTCGCTAGAAGCCGCGGAACTGGTTCGAAGGAATGTCGTGGATCTGGCGTGTTTACACTGATGATAGCTAAAGTATTTCCACAGCCTTATTCTACGTATGTCTAAAATTAGAATAGGATGAACGAGAGACATAAACGCTGCCCATTTTGCGAATACAATAAACGACAATGTAACCACATGGTAGTACGTTACATCTATACATATAAGAATGTAAATCTAATGCATTACTTTTAGGATTATTATGAAAGAAACTTGCAGGTGTCTTGAAATAAGTAATAGAATACATTTTAATCATGTTAAAAAATGTCTGTCTGTATTTTTGTTTGAACGTGCATCACTGCTAAAGTACTGCGTTCACAATAAAACCTCTTCACGAAAGTCATAAAATATTTTTTCGAGTAACATTTAGTCTTAGTTTCATTAAAATCGGTTCGGTCTATCAAAAGTTATTGTAATTTTAATAAAGACGCGACTTACTTACGAGAGATATGCATCCAGATGATATTATTAGCCACTGTTTTGTACATTAGGTTACACGCGAACGGAGCCGCGGCGACAGCTAGTTTATTAACAGACGAAAAAAACGGAGGAGGTTCTCAATTCGTCGCGTATATACATATATATATTATCTTATATATATACTGTATATATATTATATATTATGTTTGAACACGCACAACAACAACGCACAACGGACGTAGCTAATATTTCGAAACGTATTATGTAATAAATGTTGACCTTAAATATTTATCAATTGTCCAACTGATAGGAAATACCCTATTGGCATTTTATTTTCTTCTTACGATATTTTCCTTATAAAACCACGGGTACTTTATAGAATTGTAAGACGTGACGTTCGACACGGCATCAAAAGTAGCACTTTGTCATCACGGCTTCAATAAACATAACTATAATCATTATTGTAAGAACTAAATAATGTAGTTTACGTAATGTATGCCAAATTATTGAAGGCACCATTACTCTGCTTTCCATTATCCGTTGTATGCTGTTATTATTGATAATGACGATGGTAGGCCGGTGTTATAGCAACATGCGAATATAGAAGCATAATACGTTTGATTGATGAAAGTAGTACTTTTCGGAAACCTATCATAAATATTTAAAAGAATGTTACTTTACACCTATGCTTGGAAGAAGGGTAAAGAAACCTATAGTCAAGAACCTATAAATGTGTAGCAACAAAAATTCGTCTCATAATCGTATCATTAGCAAACTGGAATTTTATGCAATACAATAAATTACCCAACAGCAGAATAATTAACAACAGTTAATAACAAAAAATATAAAATAACACCAAAATTGATTATTAATAAAGTATGTTATTGCTATCTATATCGACTTAAAATTAATGAAAAGGTAACACTTAAATTGAGTGCTTTTTACTATTTTTGACACCCTTTCTTTTATAACAAGTTTTATGAAACACTTTCTATAATAGTTTCTAGTATTTGTAGGAGCGGCAGCGACCCCAAATTCGATCATTAATCACCCCATCGCGATGGAACGCCACCAGCTATTAATGTTAACTGTTATCCCATTAAGGGCTAAATTACAAGTCATTATGTTTACCATGTAAGTTTTATGTATACCTAGTTTATTTTGTAAACACTAGAGAGTGTAATTTGATCACTATTAAAATATGCTTTTAAAAGCAGGGGCCTTGTGACTAGGGATGATCGATATTCATCGATGTTAAATAAACATCGATGTTTAGCTGGAAAACATCGATTTGGTTAGTTTTACTTTGTAACAGATTATGATAACCAGTTGTCTTATTTATTGCAATTGTAATATTATTTGAAATGAGTCAGGTTTTTTTTTAATTATTAAAATCTTCATTACAACAGATTTTTTTTTATTAGTCAATCCTCTTGAATATCAAATATAAATAAATATAGAGATTGGCAAGACACTCAAGATGAAGAGAAGTGGTAAAATGATCACCAGATTCTTTGTCAACTGGTTTCAATAATTCATTGTAGTACAGAATAAGTCAGTGAGACTGATGCTTTTGTGATGAAATTTGGACAAGACAGAAAAATATGTACATCAAGAAGTGTTATATTACGCCTTATATTTTAGAACATGGCCTCATTTGTAGGGTATACCCTGAAGAAATGCACTTTCAAGTGTCATCACTTCTTAAAAACATGCAGCAATAAGTAAGAATAAGAAAATTTAACAACAAAAAACAACTTCAAGAAAATCTACTATTCACCAAAGTTAAGTAGGTAGGCACCTAAGTTGTAGTTCGGTGAAGCTGTTAAGACCTTGCTAGGTCAATAGCGTAGTCAGTTCGAGAAAATAAAAAAACGGCACCTAATTTCAGATTTTCATAAAGCTACCAACATTTCAATAATAATACATTTCCTGTTCAATTCTGAGGAATTCCTGATGTATTATCAAAATCCAAAATTAAATGCTAATGAAATTAAAATGAGACCCCCTGGAAAATATTCCCTTTGTAGTGAAAAAGCTCCCAATAACAAAGGTCTCAGGTTACAAATATAAAAAAATATACATATACAACCATTTACAGAATCTCCTACCTCTTGGAGTCAGTTAATAAATACTAGTATGTATAACAACATCAATATTGTAATTTTATTCTGTCACTATATAGATCAGGCAGGCAAATGTTCCAGGAGCAGATCTCCAAGAGGATTATCTGGCGAAAAAAAAGGCAGGCAAATGTTAGGATGATGTTTAATACATCTATCACAAATAACATTAGAGTTTCATGAATCAGAATAATACAGGCTTGAGTTTGGGCTTGAGCAACAATACAATGAATATTAATATTGTGACTAATAAAACAAACATATAGACTAACTTATTTGATACATTAAGGTGTTAGTTTAGTTAAAAATGGGCTTTAATATTCTACTTTAATAAGTATCATGTATCAGATTAAAATTTGAGGGGAGACGCATCTGCTTTTAGACCAGGTGTTTTTACATACCTACTTTATGTGAGATGTTTTAAATTAATTTCATTGTAATAATAAAAAGATTATGTACCTAAAAACCTAAATATGTATTTATGTGGCAAAGTTAAACAAATGATTATCACGTTTTAATGTAAGAAATTTACTAAATAAAATTATAATAACCAAACTAACTATTTAAATGAATGAAAGTTACTAAATTGTTTACATAAAATAAAAAAATACTAAATAAAAACTACAATGAACTGTGCTCATATTCTTTTGATATGATAAAGAATGTTATTTATTCACCAACACATTCTTAAATAGATTTCCAACAAATCTTATTGAATTTAATGAAACAGAATTAATTCTTGAATCAATCAAACATAGAATGTTTGGGGTGTTAATACAAAAAAGTTAAATACTTTCTTTAAAAAAGTTTCATACTAAATGTACTGCTCTCGTCCGAGGCAAGTTCACATTATCCTTTTTTCTCAAGCCTAACCAAACCTAACCAAAGCGAGACATAAGAGCAAGATGGAGAACATTCAGTGAGTGCTATGCATTTAAAACGTAACCTTTTTAAAGCAAGTATTCAATGCGTATTTAACATTTTTGTAATAACACAGTCATTGTTTAATAATTTAATTGCTACATTTATTTAAAGGTCTTGCTGTCTAAACAAGATTTCTTGAGTAATGAAGATTTACTCTAGAAATGGCATGATATTTATGTTAAGCAGTTTAAAAATGTGAACATTGTGACAAAAAAAGAAAATTTCCCTTCAATAAAATGCAATCCTCCTTTTTTGTTGAAACAGTATAAAATCCTTTTTCTTAACCATGAGGTTAGCTCCTAAATAATGATATTATATTCAGAACTTAATTAAAATAAAACTTAAAACAATTCTACCTGAGTTAAATGATTTGATAGCTTATTATTAAACTATTAAAAAGATTCATTTAGTGATCTTCAAAACAATACAATAAAATCTCTCGCATACATAACAACTTATAGTATAGCAAAGAGTGGATACATGTTAACAGGTCATTATTTCTTTAATATATCCAAATTTCAGCATATTAAAAAAGAATTGTAGGTGGTAGAGCCCCACTGAAGCTATTTTTGGTTTCAGCATGGATGGGTCGGCTCCTCCGGGGTAGTACCACCCCTATCACAGAAAACCGATGTGAAATAACAGTGCTTGCATTGTTGTGTTTCGTTCGACCATTTCGTTTGCCTCCTTTGAAATAAAAAAAAGAATAACTGCATAACTATTCAAGAAGTAATAAAACAAATTATACATAGTTTTAAAAAGTTTTAATATTTTTCATCTAAAAATACACCAAGATGTGCATGAAGATTGAATAATAATTAATGTACATAAAACTGTATGATAACTATTGGGTTATTGAAATTACACATAATTGCTTACAGCTTTATAAATGTTCAGTGGAATTATATTAAAACTATGAAGAGCTTTAAGGGCATGTGTTGTTATTTAAAAATCTATGTTCTTATATTTTTATTTACAGTAGCGTAGTACACAGCTCCGCTATATATTAAATGTGAACAGTTCCAGTTTCTGTGTCTTGAAATTTACTTAATTGACCAAATAAACTGACTACCTAGTTGCAATAAAAAATTAATGCATCAAAACTTAAAATGCTTAAGTTTTAATAAGGGTTACATATGTATCTTTTTGCAATTTTATTTATGTATTCTTATTAAGTATATACTTGTCACTTTTTTACGATCATATTTTCTGTTTGTCAGTCAGTTGTTGGTCAGTCAGTTATTCAATCAATACAATTTATTACCCAAGATTTGCCTTGGAAACTAGTACATAGTGTATAAGAAAAAAATGCAAATAAGGAGTTATTTATGTAGAACACGTCATTTATTACAAAATACACAGGCTCAAACAGGTTATGATAATATACGCACTAAACTTACCCAAGTCATCCATTCTTTATAAAAAATCACTCACTATTTCACTTATAGTTTAATTTTATAAAACTGGTGTAACAGTTCCGATATATAACAATCCCAATATGAGCAACAAATCACATAATACTGATAAACAAGTCTTTTATTTAGGTCTAAGTATGGCAAAAAAATTGACAGTTTGACAAACTTAATTTAATCTGTGCTTATTATGGAGAGATTTTGACAAACTATTAGCTTTTGTTATTTCGGAACGAACGAAAAATTAAATATAATTTTGCGGACTGCAATTTTTATGTTCCTTTTTATATATCACTGAAGGGTTGTCAGAGAAAATTCAATAAATATTTTAAATATAAGTAAGCACCGCATTTTTTAAGTGAAGTTAGTTTTCTTATATTAGTAATGTAGTATTTAAAATGACATATTTTATTTCAGAACGTAACAACTGCTGATATTCTTTCCATAGATAATATTATATTGATTCGTATTCGTAGAAAGAGTTCTTGTTTTACGACGCCCGAATTCGTATTCAGAGCATAATAAAGACAAAAGTATATTTAAAAAAAATGAGTAGTTCAGGTGAGCAACTAACACTAGCGAGAGATATAAAACGAGCTATTGAACTACTCGAAAAACTTCAGCAAAGTGGTGAGGTGCCTGCTACAAAATTGGCAGCGCTACAGAAGGTGCTTCAAAGTGACTTTCTAAATGCTGTTAGAGAGGTTTACGAGCATGTATATGAGACCGTAGATATTCAAGGTTCTGCAGATATTAGAGCTTCTGCAACAGCAAAGGCGACAGTGGCTGCATTCGCTGCCGCAGAAGGTCACGCACATCCAAGGGTTGTTGAATTGCCAAAGACAGAAGAAGGTTTAGGCTTCAATGTTATGGGGGGGAAAGAACAAAACTCACCTATTTACATATCAAGAATTATACCTGGAGGAGTGGCTGATCGTCATGGAGGTTTAAAAAGAGGAGACCAACTCCTATCTGTGAATGGAGTCTCGGTAGAAGGTGAAAATCATGAAAAGGCTGTTGAACTACTGAAGCAAGCGGTAGGATCTGTGAAACTTGTTGTGAGGTACACACCAAAGGTTCTAGAAGAAATGGAAATGAGATTTGACAAGCAAAGAACTGCCAGAAGGCGTCCAAATTATAATTAAACTATATGTTATTATTTAAATATTTATTACAGTAACTTGATAATTCTAATTTACTTTACAAACACAAATGATTAGGCTTCCATAAGTTTTATAATAATTTCTCTTTAATCTTTTATGAAATTTATTTCATTATTCATGATGAAATTTACAGTAAAATTGGCTCTTACAGAAGTAATGAATGTGTGTTTTTACACAGAGTAAAGTAAAAAAATACAGACTTATAAAAAGTCTTTTTCTGTACATCATTTTTGTTTTATGTAGAATGTATGTAGAAATTAACAAATGTATGTCAGTATACATTTCTTAATTTTCTGTAAATATATTATTAGTTTATTATTTTATAGCATATGGTTATGTAAGTTAATAATCTTATTACTTGTCAACATATTTTATCTTTAGTCTTCTATATCCGATGACATTTTTATGGAATTTATAAAACTTTTCTTGTAGTTAAAATTTAAACAAGTTCCGTATTATTACAAAAAAGTTAAATATGTACAGAATACTTGCTTTAAAATAGTTTGAGTACTTGCATATTTAATGCGCCACACTCAACAACTGCTGCTGCAGCAAGCTCTTGTTATCCTTTTTCGCAAGTAACCTAACCCAGCCAAACAAATAAAAGAACAAGATGTCATTCTGTGAGCATGTTGCATTTCATTCATAGGTAACTAAACCTTTATAAAGCAAGTACTCAATATGTATTTAACTTTTTTGTAACAACACAGGTTATGTTTATCACTTACACCATTAAATAATAATATAATCCTGTTTTTCATTGTCAATATAACATAACATTGTATAATCAGATAATACAATGTCTCACTTATAAATTGTGTACTTAGTGTTTACCTCCCATGGCATTATACAATGAGTATATTCTTCAGTATTTTAGGTTAATAAAATTATTTAAAACAAGAACTTAGTTTCATTCCAAAATTATTTATTTATCAGATATTACTACCTATTTAGTTTTATTTCACAAATTTTTAATTTCAAAGAAATAATAAGTAATGAATGTTGTTAGTATCAGAAAAGATATTTTTTATGTTTAACTTATATATTATAGATAAGCTGCGACGACAGCTTAACAGCTTCGGTGGAGCGGTCAGTGTCACGCATGGTGGAAGAGCGACTAGCGAAGCGCATCTTTTATTCTGAGCTGGAGGATGGAAAGCGTAAGCGTATGTGCTAAAGTGTCACATGAAAAGTGTAACATAGACTCTTCACAGTGGGATAATATAACAGCTAAACGTCAAAAATGGAGACCTCATGTAGTAACTAAAGTCCAGACTTATGAAGAACATCGACATGCTGCATTCGATAGTAGACATGATGAATTGAAAGCCTAACCACCAACGACATTCAATTATACCTACGTTAATGGCATTCTCACTTGTGTACAATGTGCATGCTCCTTTCATAAGAAAATCAGCTATAAAAGCACACGAGCGTCAGAGTTGAAGCAGTCACTGAGGCCGAAAACGGCAAGGAGTATGTATACATACATACATAAGCAGAGCTACAACAGTATCCAAAATTATATATAAAAAGTCTAGATGTAATGGGGAGTATAATTTAATTTATTTTACAATGTATAAACATTAAAGATTCAATTTCTCTTCTATTTTTATTCAACATGTTTTTTAATATACACTTATTTTACCAAGAGTCAAAATTGTTATAGCTACTTGAGTCTTTCTTGGACTTTTTAACAGGTACAGGATTTTCTGTATTATCCAAGCTCTTGGTAGTTTTATTTCCCGATATTTCTTGTAAGTTTAGATATTTGCCAACACCTTCCCTGAAGACTTTGAGAGGTTGTCTAGAAGATTTCTTTGGTTTAATACCAGGTCCTTTTTCCTGTTCTTGCCTTTTTAATTCTTCTGCTCTTTCTTTTGCTAACTAGAATATTAATATCTATTACAATACATTATTTTAGTTCAACATGTACTTTCTGACTAAATTGAATTATACTTTTTTGTCCAGTAGGCACCATTTTTGAGGTGGTAGAGCTATTACTAGTTTCAGCATGAATAGGTCGGTTCACCCCCGATACATCCACCCGACACACAGAAAACCGACGTGATGTAACAATGCTTGCATTGTTTCGTTTCGTTCGGTCAGTGAGAGCGCCGGAGAACCACCTCCCCTCTTTCCCCTACCGCTTCTAACCCAAACACAGGCTGGCAACGCACTTGCGACTTCCTTGGAGTTCTAGCGTCTATGGACGGCGGTGATCACTTACCATCAGGTGACTCGCCTGTTTGTTTACCTCCTATGATAAATAAAAAAATTAATCATTTTCAATTATAAAGCAATATACTTTGAATGTAATAAGTCACCTAAAACGACTGAATAGTGATTTAAATAATAGAAAAGCTTTGTACTATGTCAATAGTACTACCTGTTCTTCTGCCTCAGCATAAGGATCCACAAAGACCTGAGCCGTTTCAATGACAATATCGTGTATTGGCCGGTCCTTGTTATCCACCTCAATTTGTTCCATAGCATTCAGAGTGTCTAGTCCTCCAACCAGCTTACCAAATATTGTGTGTTTACCATCCAATTGCTTACAGGAACGAAAAGTTATGAAGCTGAAAAACATTGGCTGGGGTTACTTACACAACAGATTACTAGTGCAAGTTCATGCACTTTTATATCGCGTATATTGCATTTATTTTTTATTGCAAAATAAATGTATGTCAACCAACCATAAATAACTTAATGCTATACCTTCCTATCAACCAATTACTGGATAATTATTCCATTTTATTTTCAATATAAAGAAAACAAATCATCTTTAAATGGACCATTAAAAATGACTATATAAAAATTTCAAGCTCTTTACCAACTATTAACAAGTATTATCTGTGTAGATACAACCAAACACACTTTAATTGCCCATCGTAGGTGTCAACCGTTTAGGGATGGGAATAACACAGAATCCATAAAAAATGTAGAGAAAACACAAAAAGAAAGATAGCCTATATAGAAGGCCCCACAAATTTCGCTTTTCTAGGGTAGGTTCACAATATTTGCTAAACAAAAGGTGCCCATCTTCCAGAGGAACACTCCTGCCATCTCTGCCATCCAGCTATCTATGTCGTTGATAATTTTTCGAATCTTTGAGTGTGGACCTTCACAAATAATAGGTAACGAAGTTCTTTAATTATAGATGTACTTCGAAGTCAAGATTTAGATTATTTATATTAATATATTTTCATCACATAAGGAAAATCGTTATGATCCTTGCAACTAGCTCTTTTTTTTTTTTTTTGTAGAAGCACGACAAAATGACTGCACTAAGCCTGATGTTAAGCATAGTACAATCCAAAAACATCGGCAACCAACGTGAGACAGATTATCCATCGCCGGTCGCCCGGTACTGGATAAGCACAGGCTAATCCCGAAACGCGACGCGCAGAAGCGAGTCACTATGACGGGCTTTTTCGCCATATGCATGTTGGTTGCGACCCAGTCGGGCTGTAAAACCCTACCACCCCGCTAAATCTTTGTACAATCTATTTTATCTATTTTGATATTTTTTTACACTGAACATATTTTTCTCGAACTGACTATGGTATTGACTCAGCAAGGTCTTAAAAGCTTCACCGGACTACCTGAACATGATTTCACTATTGTCTGTTCATAATATACATATATATATAAATAATAAGTATTTGGATTACATGTACATTAAATGTATTTAAACAGTGAGTATTTGTATGTTATAATTTTATTAGCCTACTTTTCTAAGTTTGTATTATATATATTATTTACTGAAGTTTCTAATTCTCGAATCTTCATTGCAATAATGATACAATATAACTTATGTATCATTTCAATACAAAGCAGGTAACAAACACGCTTCAATAAAATTTCTTTGTTCACCAATAAAAAGGTTATAGAACTGGCAGCACTTTATGTTCGGCTGCTACAACTTCATTACTCACAAGCAGATACATATATGGCCATAAAGAATGGAAATGCAAGCGCTATAAAAATAATAACGTCATTAAACCAAAAATAGTTAATAATAATTAAACAATTAATATTTAATAAATTACTAATAATAAAAAAAAATATGCTCACGGATACGATTTTTACATATACAAAATACTACATGTAAGCAAAAAAAAGGTGCAGACCAAGAGTCTGCAGAATAACGAACTAAAAAAAAAAGCAATCACATGCAGACTCGTATACAATAGAAAAAGAAATAGAAAGTAGCATGGAGGGACATGAATATAATCAACTCCGAACACAAGCTGCGTAAGGAATTTCGTTCCTAAAAGTAAATTAAAGAGTATATTTACAATTGCGATCCGTTAGTATTTGGACCAGAATTCGCCATAGACAGTACACCTCGTCCTGTGTGATGCAAATTCGGTTTAACTTCATCCTCAAAGGGTTTCTTCCATATTGATTCACCGCCAAGACCTGTGCCTGTTGGATCTCCACCTTGAATCTATAAATATACATGAACAGATTATTATTATCATGTACAAATAATACCATCTTGGAAGACCTGTAAAAACTACCCCACATTTGAACAATGTAAACAAATTTGAACTATTCCAGGATGTTTTCCAGATATCCAGAACAAACTATTGAACATATTACAAGATCAACAAATAGGAAAAAATGCATGCTTTGAATACAACTTTTTCCCTTTGATTACAATAAGAGAATAATAGAGATTAAAAATAGCGCTTCAAGTGTCATAATAAGTAAATACGATAATTTGTAAAATTCTAATATCTTCTAATAAACGGTTGGAAAAATAATTGTAAAATTACTTTTTTTTATGTCATAGGCGGCAAACGAACAGGCCGGTCACCTGATGTTAAGTGATTACCGCCGTCCATAGACACTAGCAACACCAGAGGAGTCGTAAGTGCATCGCCACACATGTGTTTGGGAGAGCGATAGGAGAGGAGAAGGGAAGAAAGGTGGGACTCCGGCACTCTCACTGACCGCACGAAGCGCAACAATGCAAGCACTGTTACTTCACGTCGGTTTCTGTGGGTCGGTTGGTACTACCCCGGGCGAACCGACCCATTCATGCTGAAACCAATAATAGCTCTAGCGTGACTACCACCTACAAAACTATATGTAATATTGTAAAAGACTCGCGACTTCAACTGTGTTGTTTTTATCTTGACAATATTTTCTATATCCTTTGCTCACCATTTTTTTATTCATCATCTGTAGGGCTAACCAAAAGATGTAGGTCCTTAAAACCTTACATAAATTCAATAATTTTTTATATACTCTTATTACATAAAGAGCATATTTGAGATAAAGAATTGAACAATACCTATGTAATCATTCGTGCATAATGGGTGCAAAAGGCATACTTCTATTATTTTAAATATAGATAGAGGTTGTTAAAATGTCAAGAAACCAGATTATTTACCTAAATTTTATCTGTGCCGTGACTAATGTTATAACTTAGTCGAAATAAGTTACTTACCATAAAATTTCTAATAGAACGATGAAACTTTGTACCATTGTAGTAGCCATTCTTACAGTGTGTCATAAAGTTGTGACAGGTTTTTGGTATCACCTCACAATAGAGTTCGAAATTAAGGTGTCCCACATTTGTCACCAGTCTTACATAACCTGATGGCAAAATTTGTAGATTATCATTACCATTTTACATCTAAATATTTATTTTTGGATATTACAATAATTTACACTTAAATAGTATAATTATTAGGTATGCCTTCATTTACAATGCTTACAAAACTGAACCTTCGTATGGCTTATTTAATAGAAAGAGGTCAATTGTCGCTTTATGACATACTCCCCCAGGAGATATCCCCTCCCACCCATATGCAATTTCTCCTCTCCCTATCCTTTACTCCTTTTATTACCCTTATGTGCAAGTATATTAACACACGTATAAAATTAAGTTGTAACTAATTGTATTATAATTTCCTGCACTATATAGATCTACATTTATTTATATTAGGCATATATTTACTAACTTAGTTGTTTAGGAATTTACTAATCCCGATGGTGTATTGTCCTTTTGTTATATGTTACACTTAAATGGTGGTGGTGGAAATCAACTTCGAATCTTTTGTTGTTGAACTTAGTGTTAAAGTTGTTCGTAATCTACAGAACACTGGCAGAGTTGTGGATTTTTCCACAGAGGCCAAGGACTTAATAAAAAAAAGAGGTTAATGAAAAAATGTTAAAAAGTCTTTGTTAAAATTATTTTCAACAATCTGCAGACAGTACATCTGGGTAAAAGTGAGGCAGACAGTTAGTATTGTTATAGACATTTGAATGCAGAGTTGCAGTGACATAGGTAGGCCAGCATAAACTCCTTTAGTATAATAATAATACGGTGTGTATTTACACAATTTTTTTTTTTTTCGAAATGTAAACGCTGTTGACCTGGAAAGGTCTTTACAGCTTCACCGAACTATTAAGGCGAGCGCTGAAGGCACTCAGCCGATCTGGGATGTTTGGGCGACTAACTCAAGGGTGCACGGCAAACCTCGGCTTGGGTTGTCGCCTGTTATGTGCAAAAATCGCGATCTATCTAAGCTAACCTTAGCTAAGCTATCTAGATATATATATATATGAGTTATTGAAACATGCGTATTTACCAAGCATGCGTGCCTCAACAACTCCTATATGTATTTTGTGTCGGAAAAAATCCTCTAAACTATATAGGATAGGATAGGACAGGGAAAAGTAAGGACAGAACTCTTTGTCGTTTATTTCTCTGAAAAAAAAACAGCGTGTTAGCGTGTAGGCGTGCACGTGTGTATAGGTGATGTGTGTGATGTTGCAGTAGTGATGTAAGGTTTTGTATCCACGCCGAGGGAACGGAACTAATACTCTACCACAAACTACCTCACTAACTACCTCGCTAACTAACCACAATATCTACTCTACTATAACTCGACTATTAATAACAAGAAATGATAACTAAATATAATACTTTATGTTTACCTTTTTTCTTAACCCTTTCATATATCACCTCATCTTCGCATATAACTGCTGCCTCGTGGATTGTCTCTGGTACCATAGAAGTTGAAGTAAAACTTGCAGCCACCATTCCTGTAGAGTAGTGGGCGGCATTGAATTTATCGGCTACCTGGCAAAAGATAAACAGATAACTAGTTACTTAAAAAAAAAAAACCATCCATTTCACTCTTTTGGTGGTCCTCAGGTCTTATACGTCTTTACGCAGTAATCATTTTCGTCTCATAATTTTATTTCTGGTGATGATTTATTATTCCTATAAGTATTCTTAGTATTTTCATATCTTATTATTTATGAAATCACATTTCCTGTTAAAAATGTCATATAAATCCATCAAACCTTTGTTGTGTTAAATAATATTAAAATATACATGTAAAAAATATATATATATATTTGTTGAGGCCAAATGAAGCTCACAATCATATTTTTCTTTTTCTATTTTAATTGTATATGTCTCTCCTGTATTTAGAACATTTTGTCTCTTTTATATTTTATTGCAAAGTGTATAATTATAACTAGTGCGTTGTAATTTATGGAATTCTATTACGAAAATATAAAAAAATTCATATAAATAAACGTATGGTTAAATGGTGCCACAATTAGAGCACAAACCAAGTAATTGTTATAAGTATGGAAAATATGTTAGGATCGAGCCGGAGTCGCCATCGCCAGGACTTGTAAAATATGTTTTTTTTTTTATTGTAGCACAGCATAGTGACTGCACTATACCTGATGGTAAGCACAGTACAATCCAATAATAATAGCGACCACCGATTGACACACTGTCCATCGCCGGTCGCCACTATCATGCCGGCCTGTAATAAGCTGGATATGCACAGGCTGATCCCGAAACGCGACCCGTAGAAGCGAATCACTATTATGGGCTTTTTCGCCATATACATGGTGGTTGCGACCCAGTCGGGCTGTAAAACCCTACCACCCCGCTTGCGCCATTGCCTCGTTCGTTATTCAACAGGGTGCACTACGTGCAGGTGAGGTTGGCTTGTGTGTCTCAAGTCTTATAATGTTATTCGACACCCCTTACACCCCAAAATGATATATCGTAAATCTGTTTGATAATACAGTTCTGCAAGTTTATTGTTATTTCTTTCAAAAACTCTTGGAAGCCAGCATTAGCAATATTCATGATTAATGGCTACTCTGAATAGACAAGCATTTCCAATAACTTTCCACATATTTATATGCAGTAATTAATTTTGACTTCTTATTTATTACAGTATTCATTATTTTCAAAAACCAAGTAGTCGAAAAGGTTTTTAATTTAAATATTCATGTAACTCAATAAGAAAATTCTATCATAAAATTTGGGACAAAAATAAATGTACAAATAACCTTATTACCTCCTTTTTCACTTCCTTCTTTTCAGGTGCCTTGTATTCCCTCTCAAGTTCTTGGAGAATGTCCTTTGTTTCAGCTGACACCGTTTTAAGTTTCGCATGTGGATCTTTTCTCAGAGCAATCTCCTCTGCAATATTAATTAACTAAATTAATTATTGTACAGGCCTTCATTTACTTTAATGTATGTTTAATCTATGACTATGCCACAGTACATTTTTTTTTTCTAAATGAAAGGTACCCTATGTCCTTTTCTGTACCCTAAGAAAGGGTATGCAAAATTTCATGATAATTGGTTTAGTAGGAGTGAAAATGTAATAAATAAACAAACTCACATTTGCATATATGATATTAGTTAGCCTAATGTTGTTACAAAATACACCTATAATAATTTCGCCACAAAATATATACACAATCCTTCTAGAAAAATTTCAAAATGTATTTAATAAATTGTGATTTTTTTTTTCGAAATGACTACGCTATTGACCCAGCAAGGTCGTAACAGCTTCAGCGGACTACAAAACGAGTTATTATCTGTGGTATTAAATGTATGAATAGTCTGCATCATCGTTTTTGGCCATTCTGAATATAGCTATGAATTAGATCTTGCACATAGTACAGTTAAGAAGTCAATACAAAATAATTCAAAATATTACTATAGGAATTTAACATTTACATTTATTAATCTTGAAGTTGTCTTGGTATTAGACTATACCTAAAATATTTCATTTAAAGGTTTTGATTACATGTCCCTTCCTTATAATTCTTTAATCAATTTAATGCCATAAAATATTCTAAATTGCTAAAGAAATTCACCTTCAGTTTCCACCCTGAGATTATTTTTAATATGATGAAATTGAGATATATTAAACTTATTCAAGTTATTTGGTTCCTGGATAGTGATGATGTCATTTCTAGTAAATGGGGTGTCTTGGATGAGATCCTTCCAGTTTTTGCCTTTGATATTGAGTTGTTCCACTGCTTCATAAGAGTACACATTCCCACTAGTTCTGATTGCCACAATGTGAGAATTTTTTGTAAACGGTTTAAATAAAACTGGGCAATGATAGTCTTCTTGAGCATTTTTGAAGAAATTCAACTTAATTAATGACTTTACATCAAATTTCTGTAATGACACATTATAATGTAGTTAATACGAAATCAAAAATATGATTGTCATATTTTTTAACATCATAAAAATCATATCATCATATCTTGATATTATTTGATACATAGCAAATGCATATTTATTAAAGTTAATACTTCTTTTGGCGCGTTACGGAAAAATGATGAGAGTAATTCTTTTCGATGCACACGCTTACACCGTCACGAAAAACCGACACCATGAAGTCAGCTATAGTCAAGATTTTTTTTCTTTGTTTTTCTTTCTATTGTTAGTAGTACCTTATTTCTATTGTTAGTGTAATTTTTTCTATGAATGTAGAATAAGGCGAAACACAATTTTTTTGAAAATATTTTTATCTTGTTATGCCAAAGAAGTATAACTTCTAACGAGTATAAATAAGTACACACACACTTTTTAATATTCCTGATCAATTTCTTTGGCTACTCTGAACATAGCAATAAGTTTCGGTTAGGGTGTAATACAGTCAAGTATTATCACATTTATTTATCCTGAAATTGCCTCAATGTCATACAATATATATTTATTCCTTAATTTGTGTTCTATGCATATACATTGAGAGCAGTCAAATATTTTGGTGAGGACTTTACTAACTTTTGGAAAGAACATATAACTATTGTTTGTCCATAATAGATTGCTACCTCTGAGAAATGATTGAGACTTGACATTGCAAGCTAGAGTGCTGTCCACAAAAACAGAAGTACAGTGCTGCTACTATACAAAAATCTTACACAACTTCTGTTAAAACCTCTATTGTCTGGATGTGGTCAATGAGTCTGTCATTTTATATTGTAAAATGACATATATTTAAATTTGATTTGAGATAAGAATGTCACTCTTGAAATGTCGTCTGAGCATTGATTTTATTATATTACTAACAATCAACTTCTATCTTTCTCTAATGAAAACATTTTTGAGGTATTGTTAATATTCAAATAAAATACTAATAAATTCATAGTCATGAATATAACCTTTTAAACTTTGGACTAAATAATTATTGCTATTTTTTATGACTTACATATGGAATTTAAAACTGAAAAAGTATATATCCAGATTTAACTGAAAATGAATTGGGGAATACTAATGGAATTCATACACAGTAAGAATACATAATTCCTTAGTTTATAAATTAGATAACTAATACTGTTAGACAGTATTAATTGATTGTGAGAGAAATTATGAGTACAATTGGTTGTGGCAGGGCTTTTGCTAAACCCGCAAGGATCCATCTTCAAGTTGCAAATTTATCATCAAGTACCTGTTGGTGTGTTCTGGCAACTGTACTTGAGAGCCAGTCTCCTTCTAGGCTTAGAATCTTTACCAATTTTTTTTAGAAAAAGACGTATCTATATTAGTTAGATGAGATTTAGATAAGAAGACTTTAATACCAACCTTTCCTGTGATAGGGTTGACTTTAAATTTCTTTAAAAATTGTATAATAGCTTCCAGTTCAAATATATTACCATCAGAGTCACAATACGGGTCGTCATACGGTTGTAGACTCAAACTACAATGATCAAAAGGAAGCCGCTTAAAAGTCGTATCTTCTTCAACAGTGGTGCCTGATCTTTTGCCGCCATACAGTGTTGTCCATTCTGTGTACGTTAAGTACCTGCAAAATACCATCAGCAATTAAATTTTTAGTACCAACAATAATATGATAAGCCAAAAGAACATTTGAAGGTTCCTTATTACATTTTATCCTTTTGGTGCTGACGTTTCCCCATATTTTCTGTTGCTAATTATAATCTCTGGAATCCAAAAACCTATTTTATTTTATACAATTGGATATATTCTAACTCGTCAGCTTCAATAAAAAAACAATTTATAATATTTGCTCCAAAATATCTGACAATTCTCTCATATCAACAAAACAATAATATAAAGATTTGACATTTGACCACAGATTCATTTCTTTTTCTATTTTATTTTTGGCAACCAGTCTTCTAGTAGATAATTACTGCTATTATCAAGTGAGTAACGATATTACAAGTTTCATGATATAATTTCATAGAAATAACAAGGTGGTGGTCTTATGGTTAGAACTTTCCTGGGAGTTTTGTGGCAATTCAGAATACATGCTCCGTGGAATTATTTCCGATCCACTTCACTACCAAACTATATTACGTAAAGCACAACCAACATAACATAATATAGAGCCAAATATCATAAGATTATTGATTAAATATAAAGACCACTACATGGTATTCCAAGATACCGCCAAAAACTCCAAAATTCACTTCATCCCAAGGAATAGGCAAAGACCAAGCAACTAAGTGCGATGTCAGCTCATAATTTGTATTAGATAGAAACATCAATTTTTTAAACATAGTATTTGTGTTTTTTCCCTATAATTCCCCTTCCTAGTAAAATTATAAAGTATTCATAACCTCTATTCTTTATTCTGTGTTGATAAGCAAAACCAATGGAATTAAAGAAGAATCTAACTGAAAGGGTATAATGATCGATGTCTGAAACATTTTTACTATATTCTTTTGCAGACCATTATTTTAGTTAAGATCATATTCGACATTATAATTTTACTTGTGCAATATAGTTATAATTTTAGATACTTATTAATATGTAAATGTATGCAAAATTCTTAATCTGTACTAAGAAACAAGAATCTCTCTATATTGTGTAATAATATTGATATAATAAAATATAATAAATATGTAAAGAATATATTAGTACTATATTACAAAATTTCATAAAAGTTAGAGGTACTGCATATAGACTATACATTTTGGAGTATATATTTAATGAAATTGCTTTCGAATACTTTTTAGATTACAATACTACGATATTTATTGAGTAATATGTTTTAATTATTAAATATGTTAACACCTAAAAAAGAGACAAGTAGCAACTAGCAACACTGCATTAAAAAGTTAAAAAATGTTGGATTGTGGTTGTGCTTCGTGTAATTTTTAACAATTTATAGAATTTCTTTATTGTTACCTCTTAATTTGAAGTGAAATATAACCTATGTTATAGTAAAAAAACATTTTGTTGAGTAAATAAACTATAGTGTTTAATATTTTGAGGTAGTAGTTCGATTTATGAGCCTGTGTGCATTCATGAGTTTCAGTGATTGTTTGTGTTGGTGAGAGGGTGACTGACAAATAGCTGAAATGTGGTAGAAGTGTATTCAAGTCACAAAAACAGCCTTATATATAAAATACAAGTTTTTAATCGCATTAAGGTACATTTAAGTCATTAATTAATATTAACTGGCCGAATTGTGTTACCCTGATTTACGAAAAGTAACAGCGTGCTTTGCGCTTTGCAGTGCTGATCGTGTAACACCGGAATAACATACAATTTCTTTGCTTCTAAATTATCGTATTGTGGATGATTCCTCTTGTATTCTCTGAGTCGCGTGTCGGGAGCCCTACATTCCTCTGAATCGGGTCACTGGCGAACAAAAATAACGTAATATAATCGGATAACGCGAGCCCACAAGATGGCCGACTGTTATTCGTAAGGTACAATAAGTCTTTTTTCCCGTAAATTTGCCATTGTTACATTGATTTATAGTTTTTCAGAAACGTCACTGAATCTATATTATTTATGTTGGTTATTTTGCTGATATTTTGAAAAGTAAATCTGAATCAAAAAGCAGTCTTTGTTCTAATCATGGAGTCTGCAAAAAAAAAAATGCAATTCTTTTCGTTCTTGCTTCTAAATTTATTATGTTTTCAATAGTTATGAACATGTGGTTTAGAAATCTTCTATTTTATATAATTATTGCAAACATTGAAATCTTTTTCAAAGCGATATGTACAAATTTAAAGTTTTCATTCACATTAGTTTTTCATACATCATCAGCAGCATGAATTTAACTGCTTTGTCACAATCTCGTCATCTGAATTTCACTGAAGCCAGCTTTCTTAACATATTGCTGTTTTGTAAGCGGAATGAGTTGTTTGCTGCTTTTAGATAATGTCCGGTGCATCTGGTTCATCAGGAAGCGGTACTGGACGAGGCAGAGGCATAGCTGATAATAAACCGGACACAAAAGAGAACAAGCCGAATCCCAAGATGTCTAAGGCGCTGGGTACATCTGCAAAGAGGATTCAAAAGGAACTGGCTGAGATTACATTGGACCCACCGCCCAATTGTAGTGCTGGTCCGAAAGGCGATAACCTTTATGAATGGGTGTCAACTATATTAGGACCACCAGGTTCAGTCTACGAGGGTGGGGTTTTCTTCCTGGATATTCATTTTTCTCCAGAATACCCCTTCAAACCCCCTAAGGTATATATTATTGTTAACTGCATTAATAGATCTCTTTAAATTGGGATTTTAATTGATTGTCATAATATCTATAATTTATAAATTTCTGATAGACTTTTGATGTAGATAATTTGTGGTAATCTTTGTACTTTGTGTGTTTATGGTAGGAATATTAGCTTATCAACATTTTTTGCATCAAGGTTGGTTACTTAATTATTAAGGTTTGTTTGGTAAAATAGCTGGAGATTCTCTATGAAAGAAACGAGTTTAATTAATTTCCTCATTTTTAGTCATTTTAATTAGTAGAAATCTAAATTTATTAATATGTACTTGAGTAGTAACCATTTGAAAGTTAATTGTTTGCATGTATACATTATTTTATTTGTATGGATCCATAGTACATCATTTTATAAATTTTTGAATATGAAAATATATCCATACATGGTATTTTAATATTTACGAGATTATCAGACATTACATCGTTTTGTATTAGTTTTGTGTATTAAATAATTACTCTTGCTTTATGTTTGATTGTATTCTAATGTTTTCTTGCTATCAACAATACATCTGTTGATTATATATATCATTTTAAAGATTTTTTTATTTGTATAGTTCTTTTTGTTTGTTTAACGAGTTCAATAGTAGTAGTAATTAGTTCTATAAACAAGGTGTATGTGTGCATTATAATGAAAAATAGAGGTTATCTAATAACATTTTAACACCTGTATTAGTGAAAAACCATAAAGATTTAAGCGCCATACAAACGAAAATAGACCTTATGATGCAAAGGTTAGCAAACAGTTTGGCAGCATGAGGTTTAAAAAAATACTGGATTTATTACAAGATTTGAATAATTATAAATGATGTAATGTGAAATTCCAATGATTATGCAAAATGTATTATTACATTATTATTTAATTTTTAAGAACTATTTTTTGTACTAAACCACGAAATGTCCAACTTAGCTATTGTATTTATACTTTTAGGTTAGAAAAAATATTTTACATTAAATACTGAACTAAATATACATTAAACTACTACAATATGAATATATCAAATTAAATATTGAATAATTTAGACAAATGAATATGATAACAATAGTTTTCAGCCGATTAACTTTACTATTATTCTTTCTCCTTATTTCATATAAAACTTATTTCAAGAAAATATACAATATTTTATCCATCATAAGAAAAAAAAACGAAATATATTTTAAATTAGATATAATTTTTATGAAAATAATATCAAATACATGATAATATAAAAACCATATATAATCTGAATATAATTAAATATATTATTGTGACCATAGATGTATAGACTCATATGGTACATGTACTAAATGTCTTTGCCGATGGCGGGAAATTTAAAAATCTTTAAAAAAGCGCGCTGAGACCAATCTGTCCCAAAGCTAGTATCCAGGTTAATCTTAAACTTGTTATGATGATTGTCTTAGTCTGATGTATGGCTGCTAGAAATTGTCTCAAAATGCACATTTTTAAATGATAGTTAATCCAAAAATAGTTTAAAAACAAATAAATAAAACTTGTCTAAAATTTTATCATGTTAATTTGATCATTAATATTTTTTTATTTAATAATTTTACTTACATAGTTCATCACTAATTGATTAAATTATTGATTAGAATGAATTTATTTCAGGTGACATTCCGAACTAGGATATATCACTGTAATATCAACAGCCAGGGTGTTATATGTCTGGATATACTCAAAGACAACTGGTCACCCGCATTGACAATATCGAAAGTCCTCCTATCAATATGTTCCTTGCTTACGGATTGTAATCCAGGTAATTATTGCTTTCAGATACTCTTTTTATTATTATTTTTTTGTTGTGAACTTTATGAAGTTCAGATACTAAAATTTTTCTAGCTAATTACAGTATCTCTGAGAATATAATATAATAGAAAAACATATACAATGAGTAAGTAAGATTTTAATGGCAATTTATTTATTAGTATTGTATGCCATGAAAACAAATTACTTAATTATATATTTAACATTACTGGTGACTATGTAGTGGTTGAAATTCAACCATAATTAATTATTTTTTAAGTTTCATTGGTAAGGAATAAACAGCTTTTTTTAAAAAAAAAAATGATAATCCTAAAACTTGACTATACCTAAACAAAAATGTAATAAAGAAAATAATGAGATACATCTATGACTTATCTACTTAACTATGATGTACTTAACTATTTTACTGTACCTATTCACATATATATTATATTAATTTTAGCTTTTAATAGTATACACAGTCCAAATTTTGCTCTAAAAATTTGGTCTATCTAATAAGCTATTACCAAACCTGTTTAAATACATCTAACAATTAAGAACATCAGACCAATTGAAAAGATAAGTTTGATATCACATACAGGTCTGGTTTATCTGACCTATAATCAACGTTTTAGGTTGAAAAAAAAAAGAGAAAAAGAATGTTGTTCACTAAATTAACCAGATATTTTTAATTAATGTGAAATTTTTGAAATATAAATGATACATTGTGCTTTGGACTACATTCATTTCTATTGATTTTTGAAATCTATCGTTTAATTACTGAAATTTTAGGTATCATTAGATATCTTTGCAATTAGTAATAGCTACCAAATTTAAAGACTTCTTCATTGATTAATTCGGCGTATTTACATGCAATAGACATTGTATTTAAATGTAATTCTCTTAATATACAAAGTGAGTGATAGGATAAACTATTCCTGAAACATTTCGTAGCACTCATCTTTTAAATTGTATACTTTTCATTATGTTGTACAATTTTAAAGGTTAAAACATTGCCTGTATCAGTGTGTTCATGCAAAGAAAGTGAAACTTCTTTGTCTAAATGTATTAAATGCTTATAAACTATGTATTATATGAAGTCACCAGTAGTTTGAAGTCGAGCTATTATAGTATAAATACTCAACTATATATATATTTACTTACTCTTGTATACTACTAGACCCAGACAGAGACTTATACATACTTACACATACACACAAATACATACATGCCTTACGTTTAACATATAACGAAAAAAATTACTAACTTTGCCAAAGTTTTACTTTAATAACTAAATAGATACACTTGAAAACAAAAATATTTGAGAATACTAACAGAACATTCGTACGAGTCCTTTTAAACAGCGTGTTATGAAAGAATATAGAAAGGTCGCGGTAAAGAAACGCTAATGGTTAAGCAGGTATTACCTTCCCGTTCGTTCCACACTAAATTTTGTCCCATATGCACGTGACTAACTTTCGCGCTAAAATTAACATGAGTTATTGCGACAAACGCATAGATTAAACGTTCCCATATTGTGTCGATTCAATTATTCAAAATTATTATACTCTGAACTCCTTTGTTGTGTGTAATAACCACTGGTCTATATATAGTGTTGCGTCTATCGTAACGTACAACTAGTGTCTTCACGCACCTGTATTTATCACTTGAATAGAAAAAAAATTAAGCCGTCACGGGGCGCCTGGCAGATGTGAAACATCAATATTGTTTTATATAAGCTATATGCATAAAAGAACAGATTACGACAGGAGTTAATTATGGCATAATGAAAAGATACAGCTAAAAAAAGTACAAATTAGTTCTATAAAATAATGTCTGTGTGTTTATTTTATTACATAATTACTCATTTTTATTAAATACAAAAATTCAACTAGGCGCTGACGGGGTTTGTTTGGTAACATTTACCAAAGGGTGATATGTCATCGGCGCGTGCCACGTAACACTAGTAGAACAAGTGGCATACAAGATAGGGTTGCAAAGTTTTTTTAGTATTTAGTTAATAGTGCAATGTTCATGTTTTGCGTCGTCAGCGGGGTGGTAGGGTTTTACAGTCCGACTGGGTCGCAACCACCATGTATATGGCGAAAAAGCCCGTAATAGTGATTCGCTTCTACGGGTCGCGTTTCGGGATTTAGCCTGTGCATATCCAGCTTATTACAGGCCGGCATGATAGTGGCGACCGGCGATGGACAGCGTGTCAATCGGTGGTCGCTATTATTTTTGGATTGTACTGTGCTTACCATCAGGCATAGTGCAGTCACTTTGCTGTGCTACAATAAAAAAAAATCAGGTTTACCCTCCGCCTACAGATGTTTTATATCAAAAACTTCCCGACGATTCACACAGGTATGGAAGTAGCATGTTATTCTAATGGACGTTGAAAAATCGTTTCTGCGAACGGGGAACGCAAATTTCATTTCTGTCTTATTGTAAATTTAGTTCATAACTCTGCTTATAGTCGTCTACTATTATATTTTCTGTGTACCTGGTTTTTTGTTGGCTATCGAGTCATGTAAAGGCCATAACCCTTTTGTTCGAATGCCCTCTGCTGCTGGCTCGTGTTTATTTTTACATTTACGCAGTTAATTACACAAATGCATATAGATGCAAAGTATAGACTTTCGTGCAACAAGAAAGATACGAATTCATTATTTCTTTGTTAGTTTATTAATAGGCGGTTGCTAGTCAGCGATTTTGTTCGTATTACGATATAAAATTTTAATATGAATAAAAACAGCTTATCGCATTCAGGAATAATAGATATACTCAAGTATATATTATGATGAAAGAATCTTCTGAATCGCTTGGCAGTTTTGGATATTACCTGCAGTGTACAAATATTAACAAAGCTTACCGGTTCTTTAAATATAATCTTAAAGTTAGAATTATAAATAGTGCCATTAATTTGTTTTTACACTTTCACATACTCGTTGTGAGGGGTACAAAAAAGGACATAGGGTATCTCATCCAAAAAAAAGGTATTGTTCCCGTGGGGTAGGTAAAACCTTTATTAAGGCAAGCAAAGCCGCAGGTTAAACCTAGTTCTAAATATTTTCAAGTGTCTCTTTAGTTACGGAGCACAGTGTGTTGTTGTAAGAGTCCAGTTGACGACACGTATGGTTTATGTATCTACACTCATCAAAAAAGTCTAAACAACATGTACTAATTTAAGTTTTAGGATGGTTCTTCACATTATAACGTTGTATTTTATTTTTAAAATAATATCATTAGGGTTCTATGATGTAAAAATAACAGCTGTTGTCTTTATAAGTTCTTTTAATAACAGAAATGAACAATATTAGAATATACTGTAGAAACTAAGATACATAAGAAACTAAACTTTTTTTTACAAAATGAAATTTCTAAAGAAAATGTATTTATTGTGAAAGAATAGAACAATTTAATACAAAGTATGATCTCCTCTGCTATTCAGAACTTGTCGGCAACGATTATTCATTGAATTAATGAGACTGTTTATGTCATCTTGCGGTATTCGCTCCCAATGGAATTGTAGCAAATCCTTCAGCTGTTGGGTTGTTGTCGCTCCGTCTAAGTCATTCAAAACACGTCTCTGGAGCATGTCCCATGCGTGCTCGATGGGGTTGAGATCTGGCGATTGTGCAGGCCAGGGCAATACCCGGATGTTCTCCGTTGCAAAGTATTCAATGGTTCGCCGAGCTGTATGTGAACGCGCATTGTCATGCATTAACCTAAAATCGGAGCCAAAGGTCTGTGCAAATGGGTAGACATAAGGTCTGAGAATATCCTCAATGTAATTTTCTGCATTCATGTTTCCATTTACAAAAACGAGCTCAGTTCGCCTGTTCTTCATAATACCCGCCCATAACATAACTGTTGTGCCGCTGTATGGATGAACTTCCTGAACGCACCTGAGCCTTTCAGTATTTCCGGGCCGACGATACACTCGCACCCTTCTTGTATCAGGCTTAGACCCGAATCGCGACTCATCGGAAAACATAATTTTTATCCCATTGTTTCTGGGTCCATGTTATGCGTTCTCTACACCATTCATATTGACGAGCGCGATTCCCGTGACGTATCGGTGGGCACCTGATTGGGCGTCGAGCTTGTAGGCCGCACTCATGCAGTCGATTTCGCACAGTTTGAGGACTTACATCATCACCACTTGAAATTTGTAGCCTCAAATTTATCTCTCGAGCGGTTAACATCGACTGGCGTCTTGCAGTCAGTTGTATGTACCGGTCTTGCCGAGTGGTGTACTCCTTTTACGGCCTCAGCCTGGATGCTGTTCAGCGGGTTCTTCTGTATTATTGTAGCGCTGCCAAAGACGACAAATAACACTTCTATGAATGCCAAAATGTCGAGATACCTGAGATTGATTACTTCCCGCTTGCAACATCCCTACAGCTCTTTGCATTTCATCTGCCATCAAATGACGTCGCTTTATGACGTAAAGAATATCTAACAATTCAATTTTGTCGCTAACTTTATTTAAATGGTTGGTAAAATTATAAAAATTATAAAATCAAGACTAAACGTAGCAATTAAAACGCACTTAAATTCAAACAAATTCGCAGTCATTTGAATTCTATGAAAAAACAAAACATAATCAAATTTTGTTTTTACAACCAGCCAGTATGTCATCAATAACAAAAAAGTTTACTTACCTACGCACTTTGTTTGAGTAAATACTTAGAAATTAATTAATATAAATGGTAAAATTTGTAATATCACGCATGTTGCTTAGACTTTTTTGATGTTTGCATTTTATGGGTCTAGTTATGGTAAAGACTTGAACAAAAATACTGACAGTGTAATTTCGTTTAGTTTTCAAGATACTATTTTTCGTTGTGAGAGGCGAATGACCTTAAGACTTTTAATTTCATTATTACTCCAAAAATAGTAAATTTGTGCGTTTTGTTAGCATTTAAAATAATGTAACAACACATCGTATATTTATATCCGAAACTAGAAGGTTATAGGTTTAATAGTTTGAGAGTTAAAATTATTCTTCTGATTTTAATATATATATATATATATATATTTAAAATTACACATTAGAGTTGTACCATTAAATTTTTTGTTAGAAATATACGGAATAAATTGTTAATTATAATTTAAAATAATCAAACGACAATCGTGCGGCATAGGACATAAAGCGTTTCTAAATATTTTAAATGTTTCTATGGAAATAGGGCTGTCAACTCATCATACGGGAAAAGTATAAAATAAAGAAGATTTTCTCAGTTATCGTCATCAAATTTGAAATTCCGTATTCTCTTATATTGGCCATAGGTTGCAAAATTTTTCGTTGAGGGTTTTAAAAGTGATAGGACTTCTTCAGAAAGAATGATCTGTTTGTTTTTCGTTTGTCAGCTGCCAGTACTAATCTATACTAATATTATAAAGCTGAAGAGTTTGTTTGTTTGTTTGTGTGGTTGAACGCGCTAATCTCAAGAACTACCGGTCCGATTTGAAAGTTTCTTTTAGTGTTAGATAGCTCATTTATCGAGGATGGCTATAGGTTACATATCATCAGGTTAAAACCAATAGGAGCGGAGCACTAATGAAGAATGTTTCAAAATCGGGCCATTTTTAGAGCATCCGCTGCGTATCAGTGTCAGTATTATATGCGTTGCCATGGTAACATGATAACATTCTATCGGAAATATTATTAGGGTTTATTTTGTGTTCCTGTTCAAAAGTTTATTCTACGATATTTTTTATTCCAATTTTTATTATAAGTAGTACGTTGTTATCGCAAACATTTTAAAAGTCTATTTTGTGCTGCTATTCTAAAAGTTAGTAGTAATAATATTCGTCCATCAATACAGGCCAAGGTATTAATCCATACTGCCAATTCTGAAGTTGTCAATATAGGTTGTTCTTATGTATTTTCTACCCAGTTTTCTATGTCTAAGTTCTATATAATATTTCGTAAATTTTTTTGTTCCGAATTATTGGTTGTTTGATATATTATGTACTATCTGACCCGTGCAACTTCCTTTGCACCAAATTGGTTATCACGCGAAAAAATTGTTTTTTTTTCTCTCGTAGCACGGCAAAATGCCTGCACTATGCCTGATGGTAAGCACAGTACCATCCAAAAACAATAGCGACCACCGAGTGACACACTATCCATCGCTGGTCGCCACTATCATGCCGGCCTACAGAAAGCTGGATATGCACAGGCTGATCCCGAAACGCGACGCGCAGAAGCGAGTCACTATTACGGATTTTTTCGCCATGTACATGGTGGTTGTGACCCAGTCAGGCTGTAAAGCCCTACCACCCCGCAAATAAAACTGATACCCGATTGCAGCCACAACTACCGTTTCAAATTGTGAATCCAAACTATCCACGGATTCACTTAAACATATACCCAGATTACATGTTTTTTTTTTTTAAATAAGCCTAGTACCCATTCGTAGCCTCATCTACCAGGATCAATTAAAATAAAAACTAACCTACATAAAACTGAATAAACATCTCTACCACTTACTTTATCATAACTATCTTCGACTTGTATTAAAACCTTTTTATACTCCATTGTATTAAGGAAAAATATATGAACACCGTATCGAAGCGTCAAACATCGCGCCGAAAGCGTCAAATGTCACTTACGTGAAACTATTGTCTAAGAGTTATAAACTGTTTCGAAAACGTATTTGAAATATATTTCCAATATATTTTTATAAATAATCTCTGTACCACTCACAACATAGTACCTATCACCTTCAAACCAAGCCAGTTTTATACATCAGGTTCAATCCCTTGGTAGGGATCCCTTGAGTGCGTTGCTTGCGCGATACGGTGACACACAAATATACATCACTGCTACAACACTACACGATCACCCCCACACAAGTGGAAGGGTTTACTTTTTTCCCCTTATCGAACTGAAAAACTCAATTTTCCGATAATAAATATATGGAGGAGTTGTTGAGGCGTGTATGCTTGGTACACATATACGTTCAACAATTCATACACATATGAATAAGTTAGCTAGGTTAGCTAAAATAGGTCGCGATTTTGCATGCAACAGGCAACAGCCAAGCCGAGGTGTGCCGTGCACCCTTGAGTTGGTTGCCATAATAAAATCGGCCTTAAGCGCTCGCCTTAGTAGTCCGGTGAAGCTGTTAAGACCTCGCTGGGTCAATAGCGTAGACATTTCAAAAAAAAAAACAATTTTGCTATAGATCAAGTGTTTATCATAAGAACTATTAGTAGTAATATATTATCTTATTTAGACGTCAAATATCACCAGTCTAATAATATCAATTATGTTTCCAGCTGATCCACTTGTGGGAAGCATCGCAACGCAGTATTTGCAGAACAGGGAAGAGCACGATCGCATCGCGCGCCTCTGGACCAAGCGTTATGCGACATGATTCCATAAACACGGACCAGCCGCCACGGACACAATCCACAGTATCATACTTAATACCATTATGTTCTAAATCCATCCTTTTCACGTAAATTGTAAGCTTATTATATGTTAATGAAGTATTCCGATGGCAAATTTGTCGAATAATTTGTGAATTATCTCTCTCAATAAGTAATATACATCGATGAGTAGGTCGTGTAAGCAGCTTACTAATATTTAGTTGCAATTAATGTGATGACATACTTGAGAGAAGGTCTGAACTATTATGTAACATTAGGTACAATGATTTAGTTACAAATTGATAGATTCTCTGTTAATGCCCCTGTGTTGTATAAATACAGTGATAATTGGCCGAGAAAGGTGTATTTTAGGATTGACCAGTAGTGGGTTGAGTCAATTTTACCGCTCTTATGCGATGATCTCATACACACTTCAACTGTTACTACTTACGTGTATGTATGTCTGGATAATATACGCCCCTTATGTATCATTATGGGGAATAGCTAGTGTTGTAATGTAAAATTGTTTATTTTCAGGGTATAATGATATGATTGGACAAGTAACAAAATGTAGACTCGGTGAAACTTTTTATTTCTGGTATATAAGTTTCATATAAATTTCTCATGAAAAAAAGAAATCTATGTCTGTCAAAATAGCAAAATATATTAAACTATTCTTTTCTGTCTAACATATTTTGTATGTATGTTTATCTTATGAGCCCGAACTTATGTATTTATACCAGTGTTTCCCAACGTGGGGCCCACGCCTCACAGGGGTTATTTGATAGTTAAAGGGGGCAATTAAGAAATGGACTCGATACGACTTTAACCTTTACGCTTTGGGTTATTTAAATGCAATTCTAGATACGGTGGCAAATTTAAAAAAAGTGCTGTAAATAATTATCAGGTGTAATTCTTTTGACGCTACCAAAATATCAATTGAGTATAACCATCAAGTGTAAGTTTTTTATTATGTTTTGAAATTTTACTTACGAATTTCTGATGATAACAATTTCATAGTGATTTCTTCATAAACCTTATCATGTATATTTTTTAAAGAAACAAAATAATTTTTAAACGTAAAAAATGGGGTGCATAAAAATTGTAGAAATATTAAGGTGGGCATTGTCTAAAAAAGGTTTTTTTTTCGAACTGATTACGCTATTGGCCTTACTAGGCCTTGACAGCTTCTTCAGACTACGTTTGAAAAAGGTTGGGAAACACTGATTTATATGAATTGAATGATATACCCAAAAGGTGAATATAGTCGTTTTTTTTTGTAATATTCCTGTCAAAATAAAATACTCAAAGAATGACATGTATATTTCTATATTGTGCAAACTTAAGAAATATGCAAGCCAACATTTTTATTTTTAAAATCATCCATCTCCTAACTGGGCGAGACAGTTTCGTTTATTTATAACAATATATATTCCATATTATAGACTTGCGTGTATTAAATTCATGACTGATTTATATTAGAGACCGGTTTCGATAGCAGTTTGTTATTTTAAGCTAAGTAATAAAACCATTTCAATGCAAATATTCTATAAATTTTCCGTAAGAGGTTATTGCCCTATGATATCCAATCGTATATTGTTGTATTTAATGTGTATTTAGGCCAAACGGTAGGGATTTGTGAAGGGTTTATCATTTTATACAATTATTTGTATTTTCCAAATTAACGTTTTAACATTAGTATTCTACACCAGTTGTTCCTAAACTGTAAACATAACGGAACACCAACCAAATACCTTTTATTTTATTGAACCCCATATAAGATAATTACAAATCAACACTGAAATTTTGAGAACATTTTTTTAAAGAAATGTTTAATACAATTGAAACACATTATTCATAACTTTAAGTTTAATGTGAAGAATGAAATTGTTTTACTATTTCATCAAGAATTGTTTTATAGTTCGGTATTATGCCCGATAATTGTATGCATCTGGGGTAGCATCCAATCTTGACCTGTATTCGTTTTTTATACAAATATAAATTTGGCGGGAGCCTGATAACTATTCTACGGAACCCTTTGGTTCCGCGAAACCCAGTTTGGGAATCCCTGTTTTACACTAATTTAGTATTTCTTTTACAGTCAAATATGCTATCTTCGACAAATTTTAATAAGTCACGATTTTGTTTATTGTGCAATAATCCATCTGTTTTTCATTCATAAGAACAAAAACCTCAGACAAATTTTTAACAATAAATGTAGTTCACTGTCAGCTGTTTTGTTATAAATCTGTATTTATTAATATAAACATAATTTGTAGAATTGCATGATTAATTTAAAGAATATATTGAAATGGATAATCAAGACTTATGGTTTTTTTAAATATTTAATTCCTTCATTGCTCCACAATGTATAACACATATCAATAATATATACAAGCGATGTGTCTTCGCATTGTGCCAACCAATACAGAGCACATCGGCCTCCACTCCAGTCTGACATCTCCCGCTTTGTCCTAAACTATTCCGTATAGTATGTAAACAGTTTTTAGATATAAGTTATTCTATTGTCTAGATAATGTATGTCTTAACCTTAGTCGTTAGTTAAATTAGCATTGTAATTATTTTAGCGAAAATTGTATGTCGCGCGTATATGAATGTTGCGTGATAATATTCGATTTTTTTTTGGCGTAAACACTGATTATTTTTATTGTAATTTATGTATTTTGTTTTTTTTTTTTTTTGGTGAAACTGGTGCTGTGAGATTCAAATGCTTGCGACATACAGCTAGCTGATGACGAATACTGTGGAATATACAGTATTCAAGGACTGGATATAATATTGTCATTGTGATTTTTTTTAAGTTATTTTGTACTGTGAGTTGAAAATGTGTTGCTTGCAAGTAAACTTGTATTTACGCGACTGATGTTCCTCGATGTTCTCACGCTCTTGAATCCTTGTAATCTTTTGTTATGATTTATAATATCATTGTAATAAAATATAGGAAGAATAATTAAAAAAAAACTGTGTGTAACTCGAGTAGGAATGCGGATCGCCGTTCTATTGTATCTAACCTATTGTGAATTAAAAACTCTTTGTAGATAATGAAAATTTTTATTTTATAAATATTATTACATTTTTACCTTAAATACTTTCCAAAACACTACACAGGTCTGATTCTATACTACGTGTTGCGGCTAAAGACCGGGTTAATACGTTAAATATAAATGTGCATCACTCTACAAATATTATTATGAAAATACGAACAGTATACATTTTTATGAAAAAAAAATTGATTCTAATAATATAATTGTAAACAAAAAATGATCAATCGGCATCTTCTATTCGAAAATCAGTCTTCTACAGTGAGCACAGTGAGATCTCAATACAATTGTGCATCTGGAGATAATCAATACAAATGTTGCTCATTGCCAATACAAAAGCCGAGCTGAGCCATGGGAACAAAATCTCAATTAATAATAATTATACATATTTAGCACTAATTTTTGTATCATAGCATAAACTTAAACAAAAATAAATTATTCCCTCAAATATATATAGATAATGGCATAGACACTTATATGGTAATATTAAGAAATACAGATTAAAAGATACATTTAGAAAAAT
This sequence comes from Antheraea mylitta, assembly GCA_014332785.1. Lineage (NCBI taxonomy): Eukaryota > Metazoa > Arthropoda > Insecta > Lepidoptera > Saturniidae > Antheraea > Antheraea mylitta. The sequence continues at coordinate 3,283,732 of JACEII010000022.1, read as the reverse complement.
CGTTGAATGCTCCGATGATACATTTAAACAGTTTCGTATTGACTGCGTATGGAGCGAGCGAGACAGCACGCAAATATAACGCCCAGGAGCTGAAAATTAAACAATTTGTTAATATTTCAAAATTAATAATTAAACACAAGAAGATGTTTGCTCCAAAATTACTATCTCCTTGACTACGTCTTATTTAATTTTTCCAACAATATAGGGACTAGTTTGATATAACATTGTAACAAATAAGTTAACTAAATAGCAACGATTTAACAATTCAAATAGAGATAGATCTTTAAAGCTTCTCTGGATTACTATTTGAATTATAAGCTTGTGAACGATTATATATGGCATTGTTAAGGTAGAGTCAGACAGGACATGTGAAGGTGGGGCAAAGAAAAAAGACGAGATAATGGTTGGTTTAGTTTTGACATCTGCTAATTATTCATTGTAGTATTATTGAAGTACTAGTTCGTGCTTGCACACTTCGCTCGGTAAAATATAATAAAAACGGTACAAAGGTTTTGTCTTCAAGAATAAGTTACATTTATATTATTAACTATAGATTGATAAGTCGCTTTATTTTACTTGTAGTAGTACTTTTTCTAATGCCTGGCTAGTAGGGGTGTGCGAATAATTCGAACTTACGAATTCGATCGAAACTCGAATCGAATAATTCGGATTATTCGAAAGTTCCCGAACAATTCGTGAATTATTGAGATAGCATTGGATTTTCTATTGTTTTCAATTTAACCCATTATAATAATTAATTTCCGTTTGAAAAAAAATTAAAAGAAAAAGGTTACACAGGCAATGTTTCAAAATTCTCGAAATTAATTACTCCAAGTTTTTTTATAAATATTCTTAATTTTATTATCCATGAAAACCAAATAATTCGAACTTTTTCGAATTAAAATATAGAAATTCGATTCGATACGAACGATATTCGTACATCCCTACTGCTTAGTATAGCTACTATTCTCAATTTGATATTCTGTCGTCAGGTATCGTAGAGGTATTCCAGGCGAGTGTATTAGAGAACCAGTTATTTAATCTTACCGCATTATCATTTTGGCTATCGTCATCAGTTGTTTTTTAAAGACTAACAGCTATAATATGTTTTATTTTATCGATAATTAGAAGAATTCGTGGAACAGTGATAAACAGGCGGTTGTATTAAAGGCTAGGTTGGGATAGTAAACTGCTTTTAATGTTATATTTGGTCCATGTAAGTACGAAAATGAAAAATGGAACTAGTATAATTTTATTAGATTAAAATGGGATATCAATGGGAGTCTTTGTTAAATATAGAAATATATCCAACTAATAAATAGTACATTATTGATATAATAAAAATGATGCTGATTTTTTTTTCTATTGGTGGCGCTAAACATCCCCAATCTCCAATTAATCATCATATCAACAATATGGAATTAAAAATTATCCATACATAAATGTTATTGATTTCATACTTTTATGCTCTTGTGCCCATCAAGAAGTTTCTCATGAACATTTTACACTTCAAACTAATTAACAATAACTAAATAAAATGTAGGGTAAAGAGTTTGTTTACAGATTCATATATTTACCTGAACAAAAGCGATGCCCAAGCCAACTCCTCCGAGCACTACAGCAATGTTTTTTAGATGAGTGACCAGTTCATTGAGGCAGCCTTTGGTGTGGAATCCGGGAGAGTCTTTCGTGCAAGCAGCTGGTACTCCTCCAGTGATCTCTTGTCCGGTGCAGCAAGTGTTAGGGATTGTTATGTTGTTGGCAATCCAATCGTCGGGGCCGTTAATTCCGCAGCAATGCAACTGTGGAAAAAGATGAAATGTTTAAAACGATCATCTTCATATATAAATTTTTTCTGTATGTGTGTATGTAACTGAACTCCTAAACGGCTGGACCGATTTTTATGAAATTTTGTGTGCGTGTTCCAACGGATCCGAGAAAGGATTAAATTCCATTTCAATTGGATCCGGTAGGTGGTACCATGGTTGTCTTTAAGAATTTTTTTAAATTATCAAAGCAGGACAATGTCTCTCCGGGCTCGCTAGTAGAAATATATACATGTTATTTAAGTCTGATTCTGTATATAAAGTTGTTTATTTTCGCCATATATAGAATTGGTTATCATTACTTAGTATAAAACAAAGTCCCCCTACTATGTCTGTCTGTTGACAATAAACTAAAAAATTACTGAACGGGTTTTCAGCAGTAGATTGAGTGATTCATGAGGAAGGTTTAGTTAGGCATATAATTTGTCAAAGTTTTTTTATTAACCGGGCGGGACAACGTCCGATGGACCTTTAAGTTCAGTATAATTTTTAGATTAATTTTAAGTCTACCCTACATTCGGAAAGGTGGATTGAAGATTGATGAATTTTGTAGCTTCATCAATCTCTTGTACTACAAGTTTTCAGATTCCATGTAAGGTTGGATTTAGAGATTCGGTTGTTCTGTGGTAACAAAGAATTACAAGTAACTTTAAATAGAAATTATGTTCATAGTAAAAGCCGATGAATAATACAAATATTTCCAATGAATAATTTAAAGCAATGATTTAGATACATTTGATTGGTAATAAGGTAAAGTTGAGTGGCTTCATATTGAATCTTTCGCTTGTACCGGAAATTTATTCTCAAAGAAAACGACAAAAAAGTAAAATAAAAAAGAAACATACAGAATACGTCATCATTTCTCAAAAGGACTTAACAATAACAATCAACGAATTATGCACCACTGCACTCAGTAAAACAAATATAAAGTAGCTTAGTTGATTATAAAAAATACAAATTGGTTCATATTTGTTACTTGTAAAATTATATTGTATTGTCTTTTATCTATTTATATACGAATGAGGGTATCATTCAAACGGTGGGACAGGTGTTGAACAATTTTTTTAGTTCAATTTTTAGACACTGGGTCCTTATCTAAAAAATAATTCACAACAGCTTGATTTTTGAGCTTTTTATAGATTTGATCTATCGCTCGAGAAAAATACATTATGTCCAAAATCCAATCAATTTTAGAAATGGCTTTGTATGAACATGCATCAATGCTAATAAAGTAATACGTTCAAGGTACAAGTTTTTCAAAATCAATCTTCGAATATTTTCAAAATCAATCTTCGAATAACATCTAGTCTTTGTTTCATCAAAATCGTTTTGGTCTATCAAAAGTTATAGTACTTTTAATGACAACGCGATTTAAGTACGAAAGAAAAGTAAATGGATTTAATAGGCTTTGTTAACCGATCTTTTTACACAAAAGGTTTCACGCGAACAAAGACTCGGACACAACTAATAATATGAGTTAAAATGCTTTTTCATATCTCATTGTATTAGATAATATTTAAATAATAATTTTTTGTACCTGAGTATGGCGAGTAACTTACGTCGGTCTGCATGATGTCGAAGGTTTTGGCGACGTCCTTGTTGGTCGGGTACTGAGTGATGGTCTCATTGAGATGCTTCACGATGGACGTCTCGAGATCCTTGTGTTTTACGTAACCAGCGATACCGACACCCAACTCAGCGATGAATATAAGCAGAAGGAACACGGAGAACTATGGAAGATAGGAAAAAAAACATTAAATTCATCATGAAAATGAAAACACTTTAGCTGTGAGCTACTCAATAACATAGTATAGAAATACGCAAACACTACCTGATTTCTCCGGCAACCTCGTTGGGCATTAAAGAAATGGCAAAGTTCTATATTATAAAAAAAAAATGCTAGTCCAGTGGTCGACTTTGGAACAGAGAAAAAAATTTTTCCAATTTTGTAATTCATAACACTAAAGTTCGTCGATAACTACAAAACAAAAAAGAAGAAAATCGACCGAGAAATAGAGGAAGGAGAAGTTCTTAACTGTCTCCTCACTGTTTATCTATACTAATATTATAAAGAGGTAAAGTTTGTGAGTTTGTGACGTTGTGATGTTGTGACGTTGTAGGGAGTAATCTCAGGAACTACTGGTTCGATTTGAATAATTCTTTCAGTGTTATATAGCTCATTTATCAAGAATGGTTATAGGCTATATATCATCACGCTAAGACGAATAGGAGCGGAACACATGAAAAATATTTCAAAATCGGGATGTTTATTCTTTTTGAGAATTGCTGCATGTTAGTGTATCTATTCCACGCGAACGAAGTCGCGGGCAGAGGCTAGTTTATAATATAGAAGAAAAAAGTAAGAACTTCCGTAATAGTTATATACCGAAAAGTTTAGTAGTATTGACTTTATTGAGCTCCAAATTAATTTGATCTTATTTAACCGTATGGGTAATAGAGTAACCTGTCGTCGTCTCTTGTTATAGTTGAATGATTAATTCGTTTAACCATTTTAGGGCGTCGTCGATAAGAATGGTAAGGTCATCTGGAGATGGCCTTAAATTAAGTGTATTTTGGTTTTATATATAGCTATTTGATTTATCAGATTTATTGTTTACTGATCATTAGTATTAGTAGTCACTAGTAGATACCTATATACTACAGATTACTAATTCAGACGTGATGGACCAAAAAAAAAATGAATTTTCATTTTATTCTTTAAATATAACAAGGTAAATAATAAAACGTTTAATAAATTAATTATAATAGTATTTATTTAGTAATAAATACAACAGTCATATCATTTTGTTCCCATTAAAAACTATCAGTGTTTTTTTTTCAAAAAATTTAATTTAAACATTTAATTATTTATTTTATTCCTTCTCATCTAGTAGTAACATATTGATGAAGTACTTTAACATTACACATTGACTCTTACGAGTGGAGCAGTTTTTAAAAACAGCCCTCTATCTAACATCACGAATTCACCAAAGCCTCCGGCTCATTCACAATATACGAACTTATAGTAGCTTCTGCAAGCGACTTTCTCCGCGTGGAACAGTTACTTTGGGCTATAGCTCGCAAAGGGAATAAAACCCTGATTTTGAAATATTTTTTATTAGTGCTCAGTTCCTATTGGTCTTAACGTGGCGATATGTATATCGTATATAGCCATCCTCGATCAATCAGTTATCTAACACTGAAAGAATTTTTCAAATCGCACCAATAGTTCCTGAGATTAGCGAGTTTAAGTAAACAAACTCTTCAGTTTTATAATATTAACTAGCTGTTACCCGCGGCTTCGCACGCGGTTTTTAAATATATTAAATAAATGTAAAATTATGATTAAATGTGTAAATGATAGAAATACTCTCTCAAAAATATTTGCAAGTACGACACGCACATCATATACTGTAACAGGTAACATGTACTTTATATATGTGAATACTAACAGTGTGTCGAATGGGATGGGATTTATCATCAGCTACATACCTGAAACTTTAAACTACTATATATCATCCTCAATGCTCAGTTACACTATATTCGAAATTATTAAAGATATTAAGCTATACATTATCGAACATGTTTTTTAATCTTTTATTATATAGATATAATATGCCCATATTGTCGATATAATTAGGTTATTGATATACGTTGCTAAAATTTAAATCACATATAAACATTCGACTTTCAATTATATTTATTCTTGGAGTCCAGTACAGCGCACGTCTCACACGCATGTTTCCAGTGAACAACATATTTTGAATCAATTCCACACAGATGGATACACGGGTAACAAACAGTTCATCACTACATAGTATAAAAGAAAGTCCTCTGCCACGTCTCTCTATATGTCTGTTTGCGATAAGATCAAAAAATCGGCTGAGTGCCTTAAGCGCTCGCCTTAGTAGTCCGGCGAAGCTGTTAAAACCTTGTTAGATCAATAGCGTAATCAGTTCGAGAAAAAAAAAGATCAAAACTTCATAACGCATCTTCATGCCGTTTTCACTAATATATAAAATGATTCCTGAGCAAGGGTTAGGTATAGTTTGTCTTTTTGTCAGGGCGGGCAACGTCTGCTGAACCCGCTAGCTTAAAATAATACGGCTAATTAGTTAGTTATTTGTCCGTAAAATTCCCGTTCAAATATTACTTGTAGTCCGGTGAAGCTGTTAAGAATTTCCTAGGTCAATAGCGTGATCATTTCTAAGAGAAAAAAAAACGTTCAAATAGGTCCAGCTGTTTTGGAGATTACTCGGAACAAATAAACAAACAGACATATCGACAGAATAAAAAAGAATATTTGTAGCACCACAGATATATGTATTCACCAAAAAGTATTTATTTTAATATTACATACACACACTTTATTCTTATAATACGTAATATACCACAAACTAAAAATTGGGGACAAAACTAACGTAGAATAAACTTTTTGAGGAGTTTTTGACAGGATTTCAGTCTGTTATGTAAGGATTTTATATTTTATTCATAATTTTGTGTTATTTGACTCTATATTGTGTTAAATTGGCGGCGTTTTATGTAATATGGTTTGTTTATTATGCTAAGTGAAATAAATGAAAAATAATACCACGGAGCATGTATTCTGGGGTCTTGAAAATTAAGAAGATAAAAATTTACGAAATATTATATAGAAGATTTGGCGCTTATATATAGAGAATACATAAGAACTACCTATATTGACAATTTCCGAATTGGCAGTATGGATTAATTTCTTCGCCTGTATTGTCATGGACGAATATTATTACTACTAACCTTTTAGAATAGCAGCACAAAATAGACTTTAAAAATGTTTGCGATAGCAACGTACTACTTATAATCAAAAATTGGAATTAAAAATAACCTAGAATAAACTTTTGAACAGGAACACAAAATAAACCCTAACAATATTTCCGATAGAATGTTATCATGGCAACGCATATAATACTGACACTGACACGCAGCGGATGCTCTAAAAATAGCCCGATTTTGGGACATTCTTCATTAGTGCTCCGCTCCTATTGGTTTTAACGTGATGATATGCCTATAGCCATCCTCGATAAATGAGCTATCTAACCCTAAAAGAAACTTTCAAATCGGACCGGTAGTTCTTGAGATTAACGCGTTCAACCAACCAAACAAACAAACTCTTTAGCTTTATACATATATTAGTATAGATATAGATTTCAGTTAATATTTACATACATCATATAATTAGTAATTATGTTTTGTGATTTAGTTATAGAAAGTCGTTATAAATATTCATTATTGTTAAAAGCGAAGTGTATAGGTTATGATAACGCTCTTTATCGGTTATTGATTTGTGTCGCATGTCCGGCGCGTCGCGTCGTCTCAAGATCGGCTTAACGACCTCGTGTTTCTTTCTGTCCCGGTTTTAAAGTGACACCTACATAACGAGAACTAGTTTGATTGCGTTAAAACTCACTTATTTCAATTATCGGGTACAGAAACTATATAGTTGTTTCTCGTCAAAATAACTAGAACTGTATTATATATAAAAAAATATTGTACACTAGCTGTGCCCGCGACTTCGTCCGTGTAAAACGTTATGTAAAAAACAGTGATTAATAAAGTCATCTGAATGTATTAAGTCCATTTACTTATCTACTTTTCTCTCGTACTTACGCCGCGTCGTCTTTAAAATTACAATAACTTTTGATAGAGTGTACCGATTTTAATGAAACAAAAACTAAGTTACTCCCGAAGATATACTTTATGATTTAAGGTCTTATTGTAAAGCCAGTACTGTAGCAGTGATGCGTGTTCATACAAACAGACAGACAGACATTCCTGAAAATGATAGAAATGTATTCTATTACTTATATACATTCTTATTAATTATGTATAGATAGATTGTTGACCGAAGCAGCGTGAAGTACGACGATAAGAGATAAACAAATCATACAATAATATACAATAACAAATCATAAACAAAGGCTTGTCTGGTTGATTGTATAGAAAAAATTTGTTTCCGTTTTTTTATTGATAAACTAGAATTCGTCATTTAACAACAAAAAAAGAAAATCGGTTGGCAAACATAGAAGAAAACGGTACTTGTCTATTTTATCTTATATTGAAATTATTATTTATTTTTTTGATTTTATTAATTGACACTATTTGATATAACGTATAACGTTATATTTAAACCGCAATAGCAGTTTCTTGAGGAGAGCTTACCTACTGTAACAATGTGTTTTTTTTATTGTCATAAATAAATTTAAAAAAACGAAGTAAATAATTAGATATCATGCATGACACAGGCAGGACTATTCGGTTACAGCGATGCATTCTCATCTTTATCCTACAGAGATATTTAGTTTATAGTATAATTAATTCTCCTATACTATAATCCAAATTATGATTTAACCATTTAGTATTTTGACAGCTAGATAAATAATAAAAAGTAATAAATGCTACTATTGGAGAGTATATAAAACAATTTATACACTTATATCAATAAAGTCAGTTTAATACGTCAGTCGGCGCCATTTTGTATAAAATTATAGAATATTATTTTTAGTCGATTCTTGTTCTTTTGTAAATATCATTGAATTAATTGTATCATGAATTGATGTATTAAAAAAAATCATACATCATTTTTACCACAACCCAAACAGAAAAATAATATATTGTACTCTGTAATACGGTAAATCCAGTAACTTAGTATCTTTGTTTAATTCTTGAAACTTGTAAGAACATTACGAGAAAATTTACAAAACCATAATAGATATTTAAATTCAATTAGCTTTAGTCAAAGTTCATTGTTCACTTTTAATAATAAGAGGGCCTATATTGAATAAATGTTACCGAATTTGTAATATTATTTTCTTATGAAATAAGTGTAATAAATTGAACAATCTGGTCCCTTTATAGTTAGAGATCGTGGGTGTTTTGACACATTGAATTAAGGCCAATAGCGTAGTCAGTTCGAGAAAAAAAAAAGGTGTTTTGACACGATATTTCCTTATGGCGTCACGTCGCTCTGATCACTAAAACCAATGACATCATGTTTGCATTATAGATGCCTTAATAGATTACTTCTTGTGTTATCATTACATAGTTTACGATATAAAGTAATTCCAATAATCTATACTAATATTATAAAGAGGTATAGTTTGTGACGTTGTAGGGGGTAATCTCAAGAACTACTGGTCCGATTTCAAAAATTCTTTCAATGTTATATAGCTTCATTTATGGAGGATGGTTATATATCATCACGCTAAGACCAATAAGAGCGGATCATCACCGATGAAGAATGTTTAAACATCGGGGTCTTTTTTCTCCAGAGAGCTTCCGCTGCGTGTTAGCGTTAGCTCAAAGTATTTATTCCACGCGAAAGAAGTCGTGGGCAGAGGCTAGTTTATAACAATTTTGTGTACTAAACTCAAGAACTAATCAATAGTTTAAGGACACCGCATCGATTTTACACTATAGTCTTTTATTGTTAAGGAGGTTAGTAACAATACTAATACCGAAATGAAAAACGTTTACAGTTATTAGTGTAGTAATGAAAAGGGCTAGTCATATATTACGTCACACCTTAAAGACGCGAGGGGTAAACTAAAAAATAGTAATTATTATATATAATAGTAATTTTTCCTGGACTGTTCATGGCATGTTTATACTGATTAACAAGAAATTAAAAGTACCATCGATAATTTACGTCACACATTAAGGGCTCGCGGTTTACAAAGTGGGACAAAGGTGAGGACGAGTCATTACTTTCATGACGTCATATGAATAAATCTAAAACCTTAAAATGTATGAAAACTGATTTAAGAAATCAGAGAATTCTGGAAATATTCTTGAAATTGTTGTATTAAATTAAAACTGCAATATATCAAGGGAGGGGCGTCACATAAATAAATTTGATAAAATATGGCAAGGGAGCTGGCTACAGATATCATGAACTTCCCGTGACATAATTTAGGCAATAACCAGTGGCGGATTTGCAGTCTTGGCCGCCCTAGGCCCCAGGCTATCTAGTAAGTACCAGCCACCCCTGTGTCAGTGATTTTTTTGTCACGATTGGCCGCCCCTAATATCTGGCCGTCTTAGGCTCGGGCCTCTTGGGCCTTAGGCCAAATACGCCACTGGCAATAACCCTAGGAAATAAAATTAGCTGTATCTTACTTTTTTATATAATGGTTAAATAATATTTCTTAAGCTCGGTGTTCTTATTTATATTGGGCAACGATTTAAGAACGAAGAAAAATATAGGTTTTGGGATTACCCGCGACGATAATAGATTACAACTCAGTTCTTGTATTATTTAAAATGAATCATTTGCTAGAGTTATTTATATGTTACGAATGTGACTCATTCGATACGATGATAATGTTGTTTGAAATACACCAAACTTTGTGTATACGTTACAGCTGTGGTGGCATTGATCTTTTATATCATATTTATTAAATTTCGGACGTTCACCTTTTGGCATAGGGGCATAATACAAACATAGGAATTCTCAAATTAAATAAGAGAATGGAGCTAAGTTTATCGTATATTTGCAAATATTTTTTTTTCGAAACGTTTATTTTTATTTTCAGATTATTACTGTACTTGTCGAGTAGGTAATGATATTACAAGTTTGTTGTGATCATTTGAATGAATTAAGATGCTGGCCGTCTTGTTAGACTTTCCAGGGAGTTGTGGCAAGTTAGAATCCATACTCTGTGGTGTTATTTCCCATCCACTTGATTGATATAGAGTCAAATAACACAAGATTATAAATAAAATCCATATAAAATCCACTACTTGATATTCCAAAGTTCGGCTAAAAATACATTTTTGAAAATATACCTCTTAGGTTATATAACAGCTAGATAAAATGACTTTTTAGACGTGTTACTTTTTAAAAATATTACCAAAGTATAATTACCAACCTTCATTGGATTGAAAGCTATTATGAGACGATTGCCCCATTACTTTGTATATAATAGTAGTTAACATGCATTTATATTACACTCAGTACTGCGAGACAAGGCTGCTGTAGCATGTAAAATAAGCAAAAAGGTATAAAACGTATGACAAATGTATTGCAAAACAGGTAAAAATCGACAACAAATTACTCATCATGTCAACACATAAATCAACAGTTGTATGAAATATTGAAAATGTATACATGTGTCATCGAGTGCCGTATTAAATTGGACATTTTAAACGGCAGTTTCAATTATTATTTGAATTTTCGCCAGTAATTAATATTTGTTAACTCTTTAGATGCTTTTGTCACATATATACTATCTTGCATTGGAAATTGATAAAAATTCTGACTCAGTTTCTTATCATTCATGCTCGTTGTACTATCCCACCCTAATGTATTCCAAAAAGCAATGTGTCAGTAGTAATCGGTAAATATTGGCATTAAGATAGTAAACCGAGATCACCGTAACCGAGCGTTAATGAACTATGATGTACCTACCTCTTACTTAAAATAAAATTTTTCCTACAAATAAGTTTATTATAGAGATGAGTACTCATTTTAATTTAAATTATAACTGACAAATATCTATAATTTCTCGTATTGCTTTGGTTTTGTAAGGTATGACAAAGAGCAGGATTTTTTTAGAAAGTACTTTCGATTTTAACATTTTCCTATAGGTAGGTACTTAAAAAGAGATGACGTAACTTGTATAGAGAGTGTTGTCGTATAATCATCCGCCTACGTGTTGTTAGCGCTCGTTTTATGAAGTTCCGTGTTACGTTAGAATCCGTGTGTAACTGTAATTAATGTATCGCGTCCGTTGTCTGTTGAGATTAATTTCGTGATAACATCCTTATGTTTTTAGTTATGAACAATTGCACGCCACGCTAATGTTATAAGGATTATCAGTAGCGACAAAGTGAATTTTCTAAATTGTAACGTATGCGCTTAATAAATCTTTGATTTAAAAATAAAAGAGTGTGTGTACTTATTGTACACGCATTAGAAGTTATACTTCTTTGGCATAACAAGATAAAAATCTTTTCTAAAATCGTATCTTTCGCATTATTCTACGTTTGTAGAAAAAACGACACTAACAATAGAAAAAAGGTATTTAATACATTGAAAGTGATAATACAAAGAAACAAAATGTTGATAATACCTACAACACGTCAGGGTGTAGGATTTTCGTGACGGTGCGCGCGCACATCGTATTAACTTCAGGGTTTCGGTTTTTCGAGATGGTGTGCGCGCGCATCGTAAAAAATTACTTTCATCATTTTTCCCTAACGCGCCAAAAAAAGTACAACTCCAATAACAGTGAAACAAATGTATACTGCCCGTTTGTTTATTGTAACAATCGATTTACATTAAACACAAAACATTTGGATGCAACTTCTCAGAACTGAACAGTTGTACTCAATACCCATTCGACTTACACGTATAAAAAAACTTAACAATAATGTATAAGAATAAATACGCTTACCACGATTTACTTTTATTTCACTGCATATGATAAAAGCTTGGTAAAGAATTCTTAATAAATAAGCTTCATGGTATGCATTCAACAATGCATTTATTTTAAAATATATACTATGATGACTATATATTGGAATTTACATGTAACTATTTTAAACAATACAATATTTGTTGACATTTCTTAATTTGCTATCTCTGCTTGGAAAGAGAGAGCTATCAACTCAATTATGTACAATACATTTATGTAAACTAATGCAGTAATTAGCTAATTAATTATTAACACTTAACTAATGAGGTGATATTTTAATCTTTTTTTATATAGATAAAAATCATTTGCCGAAAATCTATCTAATGCCTTTAAACGAGCAATTCTTGTATATTTGTATATATTCAAAATCTCGGAAACGGCGTCATCTATTTCCGTGAAACTTTGTATGTAGGTAGTTTCGGGGACGATAAATCGGTTTTGCTAGATTTTATTCATAGAAAACTTTTTTAACTGAGTTTTCAGGCAATGAAAAAATATAGCTAGAATAATGGCAAATTTCTCCGGCGCTGTCAAAACAAAAATAGCTCAGATGGAAATCGGTTGCCTCGAAAACCCTAGTTCGATTCCGAGTTGCCTCGAAAACTCTAGTTCGATTCCGAGTGACAGCAGAAGAGATATATTCTGTCATTTTTTTTTGTGAAAAAATGTTGATTTTATAAGGCAAATCTAACAGTTTATTTTAATTTAAATATGTTTTTTAAAGAACCGAGTCAGGCCCGGTCGCCCAGGTACTAAATAATAATGCATGCGCATGCGAAGCTAACATAGCCGGTTCATTATACCTATTTTGAACTGAATTATACTGGTTTCGATTTTTTTACAACCAACGATTGGCAACGTAACATGACGTTCTGACAATAATATTTGTAACACGTTATTTTAAAAATGGTGCTCTTTGGGCTTAGGACACAAAAAAATGTTCAGGTCAACGTTTCCAGGAAAGCTCGATAAAAGAATGTAGGCAAAAATGTGAGGTAGAAAAAAAAACACTTCTGTCCATTTTTCATAAATAAAACCTTATTTATATTTATAAGCCCAGAATAGTAGGAAGTACAATTCGTTTGTTGTGTTGTTACATACGAGTTTTGTGGATTCCATCCACGTAGTCCGGTGAAGCTGTTAAGACCTTGCTGGGTCAATAGCGTAGTCATTTCGAAAAAAAAAGGATTCCATCCATTGTTCCATCATGTTTTACTTCAAAATGATTTATACCTATAATATTCGTACATTTTACAATCCTAATGCGAACGATGCAAGACAACGCAAATAAATATATCGAAATTAGCAACAAAAATAACTTTGTCGCATATTAATTACAAATATTATCCACGTTCAAATTAATTTTATGTAGAAAAAATTTTTACAAAAAAAAATTGAACCGACTTCGATATCAAAACTCATACGGCACTGAAAAGCGAAAAATAAATACATTATTAATTCAACCAAATAAAATAAAATATGAATATTTGCGCTACCTAATAATATATTTGAAATCGGTGCCAACCATATTTCATATCATCTACATACAACGTTTAGGTCCACTCTCGCGTCTATTTGTATAGTGTAATATACTTTTTTATACCTACAACAAATTAGAAATTTAGGTTGGCACCGACTTCCAATATATTATTAGGTAGCGCAAATATTCATATTTTATTTTATTTGGTGGAATTAATAATGTATTTATTTTTCGCTTTTCAGTGCCGTATGAGTTTTGATATCGAAGTCGGTTCAATTTTTTTTTGTAAAAATTTTTATTTTTCCATTTTTAGTGTATATAAATATATTTATCTGGTTCTAATTAATTATAAAATAAGTTCATAACTTGACAAACAAACATGATATTACACCGTACTAGATCCATCTGCTCAAATTAGGTTGATTGTGAACGAATTTCAGAACCTCATCTTTCCTAATGTCCGTTTCACGGAAATTGCCTCAACAGTCATAACCCCACATGTAAGTCCTCGTCAAACGAGTCTTATGTACCCAAACACAAGATAGCTGCTGTAAGCCGTTGAGGAGTTCCATTCTTCATTTTCATGATCAACTCAGGATTGATTAAATGATATTCTTATCATTACAACAGGTTGTTCCAAGTTTTCATTAAAATTAGCTTATGGGGAAGTTCATTTATTCATATAAGCTTTATTCATCCCTTTATTTTCAACCCTTATGATTGGATTTTTTTTTAATTTCAAGAACACCATTCCCAGTTATCAAATTTCAAATAAAATTGTTGAAATCGGTTTCAAGTACACGAAAATACGTAGACACGAACTGGGTGAAAATCAAATAAACGATATTTAACCCCCTTAGGGGTTGAATATTTTATTCAAATTTATATGGGACCACCTTGGAGTATAGCCGAATCAAACAAAAAAAGAATCATTAAAATCGGTTCACAATTGACGGAGATATCGATTAACATACATAAAAAAAAAAAAATACATACACCCGAACATATAACCTCCTCCTTTTTCGAAGTCGGTTAAAAAATATACGGGTATTTTAAGATTACCGGAGTAAATATTTAACTCCAGACGAAGTGTTAAAAAGACTAAACTAACTCTACCTGTCTCGTTTTATCACGTGGCAAAATGACACGTTAAAACAGAGTAGAAAAGCTACGGCAGTCTGTATAATGTAAGCTGTTTCATAATTCTATCCGTTAAAAGTAAATCCCACGAGACGCTATTTATTTTTGATTCAACTCAACACTTAATAAATACATACAGGTTTTATTGAGGAAAATCGGTTTCGATTAATAACAAAGTATCGGTCGAACTTATTTATCATCTAATTCATTTGTTTAATTTAACCCAATGTTTTTATACAGATTTTTGTTGAAATCCAGAACTGAATTTACGTCACGTATCAATTAATTACTACCGTAGATAAAACAAATATATTCCAATGATTAGTATTCATTAATTTAATATCCATATGGGGATGTTGATTGCAATTATTTTTTTGACTACTGTATAATAAATAATTGAAAACCTATACGAGATATTTCAATTGAAATAATCTGTTAAACTTAAAAAAAAATGTTGAATCAAGATGACGCATTAAAGTCTTTTTGTGAAAACTCGTTTCCTTTTTTGGAATCGTTGTAGCTAAAAGTGATTAGGGTTTGTTTGGAATAAAAATGAATGTACAGCTTTCTTTTTGTTAATTGACTTTGGATTTCAAAGAAATAATAATATATCGTATAAACTTATGTTATTTGAATATTTGCGTTTTATTTCTTTAGTAAAGCTCAAACAATATTAGCGATATTTGAGAGAATAAAATAATATTAAAGGATTACTAAATTACATTTTGTTAAATTAATAAAGCAGTCTCGTTGACGGTTTAACATTAAACAGAAAGGATGTACCCATTAGCGGCAAGAGACTGCCGTGACAAAGGTCATGAATTCTGACTTCATCTTGTCAATTGGCTTTATGGCAGTTTGACCGAGTTATTGTTATATTTCTGCTACATATTCTTTTCAATATTTTTCAACAAACATTTTATGCATATTAGTAATAGCTATAGTTAGATAAAATTAATCTAATTGGTGGTGAAATCGGTAATATTATAAATTATTTTTTTAACGGCAACGTAAAATATAATAATATGTCATTAATATTGGGTTCGTTTTGCTGATCAATTGCCGAATGTATGTAAGTGCATCTGCACATATTTAGCTAATTCTTCTTTTTGTTTTGTTTTGTTTTGTTTGTTAACTTTTTTTTTTTATATCAAAGGAGGCAAACGAACTCGTAGGTCACGTGATGTTAAGTGATCACCACCGTCCATAGACACTAGCGACATCAGGGACATCGCAAGTGCGTTGCCAGCCTGTATATGGGAGAAGGGGGAGGGGAAGGAATGGGAAAGAAGGAAAGAGGAAGGGACGTGGGCCTCCGGCTCTCTCACTGACCGAACGAAACACAACAATGCAAGCCCTGTTATTTCACGTCGGTTATCTGTGAGAGGGGTGGTACTACCCCGGAGGAGCCGACCCATTCATGCTGAAACCAAAAATAACTTCAGCGGGGCTCTACCACCTACAAAACTAACTGTTAGGACAAGGGTTGTATGAAAAATTGTGCAGAAACGTCAAACATCTGAGTTAAAGAATCTTCATATATAAAGTGAGCTAATTGAGTGATACATAGAACAGTAGACATATGTACATTCGAAAATATTAATGAACTTGATAGATTAAAGCCCTCTTGCTATTTTAATTCATTGCATGACCGTACTGTAATGGAAAGATTTTCTATTTTAAGCTCTGTTTATTTGTCTGTATTTGTTCTTGACTTACATTAGTTTGCTTAAGATTTTGATGCAGACAGACTTGGAGTTGTAACGATAATACCTATTTAATGTGATCATCATTGATGCGTCGTGTCACCGTGTTATTGTTTTTAACTTAAAGAGGTTAGTTCTTTATAATTTTGTTACGAATTAATATGACCGACTGAACGTCCATATATCATAAGGGCTCCCATCGAAAATCAGCGCTGCAGTAATGCAGCATATTTGCTGGATGGGTTTGTCAGTTTAACACATTTTTGGCTTTTATATACAGGTATCTAATTTGTTTGTTTAATTTAACTGTACGGTTGTTCTATCAATAAACTATTTTAAAGTATGTAAATACACAACTTCATGCAGTTCGTATTGGTATACGTGCACTGGTATTTATCGGGAA